>PVIW01008017.1:26515-65701 GCA_004026585.1 Noctilio leporinus | reverse complement strand
TATTATGCTTAGTGAAATAAGCCAGTCAGTGAAGGACAAATATCATATGATCTCACCTCTTACGGGACAATAATGAACAAAACTAACAACAACCAACACAGAACCAAGTATATGAATACAAGGAATAGGCCTTCAGTGGTCAGGGGAACGGGGTAGGGGGGAGGGAGAGGTAGAGGCAAAGATGGGGAACAGCTTAGACAAGAACCTAGTATAAAGGAACCATGGACATGGACAACAGGTGGGATTGACTTTGGGGGGAATGGGTGGGTGGGTGGGGGGACAGAGGGGAGCAAAAAGGGGATGCATGTAATACAACAACAATAAAATTAAAAAAAAAAAAAAAGAGAGAGAGAAAGGAATCACTGCAAGATACCATATTCACTAAGTATGTAGTTGTTAAATAAATCAATCAAATAGTACCTAGTTAGGGAAAACAAAAAATCATTGCAGTGGTCCTCAAGTGATGGGAGTGTGGGAACGGGTCAGAGAAACAGCTGCCTACTCTGTTATTGTTGAACTGAGGAGATCTTAAGCGAGACCACCCCCACCCCCCTACCATGAACATTAGACTGATAAATAAGAGGGGAGACTAGGGGCAGTGTTGGAAAATGGGGTTAGTTCTTATTTCAGGAGCCTGGGGCTCTCCCAGGCACCCCAGGTGCTGGCTGAGGACGGAGGGTGAGGACAGCTGCCCAGCCCCTGGCCCTGGAGCCTCAGCCAAAGCAGTTTTCATTGCTATTAAGATTCTAACAGAAGTTTCTTTTCTATTTTTATTTTGAAGATTTTATTTATTATTTTCAGAGAGAGAGGGGGAAGGGACAGAGGCAGAGAGGGAGAGAGAGACATCCACATATGGTTGCCTTTCACCTGCCTCCAGCTACGGACCTGGCTGAAGACCTGGCTGGAGACCTGGCTTGCAACCTTTTTATGTGCCCTAGCTGGGAAACGAACCAGCAACCTTTGGGTTCGCAGGTTGGCGCCTTATCCACTGAGCCGCCAGCCAGGGCTTGAGAAGTTTCTTTGAAAACAGATTTTACTGATTTTTTTAAGTCTGTAAATGTTCCTCTCAGCCTGAAAGGATAATAATATTTTTGTCTTTTGCTTTTATAAACCATAACTAGCCAAAAAGCTAATTACGTTAAAATAAACTCACTAAGAGGGAGGCTTGTTTCAGGAATTTAGGCCAAATAATAACAGACAACATGCTTTGATCACGTGCTCTATACCAAGCTCTGTGCTATATACCCCAGTGAACCTTGAAGAAATAAAAAACCAAAATCAAAAAATATATATATCACTACCATGAGATAAGTTTTATGATAAATCCCACTTTCTAGATGAGAACACTGAGGCCCAGAGAGGTTATGTCCTTGGCTAAGGTCACCCAATTTGTCTATGGTTAGGATACAAAGCCAGGCAACCTGACTCCATACCCTTAGCTTGTATTGCTGTGTTTCCTCCTGGGCAGGGAGGGTGAGGAATCCTAGCCTGAGAGCCCAGGATCCTGCGGTTGGACATAGCCAACAACACAGCAACATAGGCAGTCCCCTACCCTGCTTGGTTTCACATGCAGCTGCTTTTTGCATTTCCAGTTATCTGGCGTTCATGACTCAATTTCCAAAGGCTCATTCACCTAGTTGGGAAGTTGAGCTTCAGGCAGGTTGCTTGCAGCCACACTATGGGTGACTTGCATTTATGGCACAGTCTTTGCTGTGAGGGTTCGTCTGCATGTGGGTTCACTGGCTACTTGCGATGAAGTTACCCATGTTCTGAAAACTCCCTGGGTTCTCAGGCTCGGTCCCTGGTATATATTCTGGGGGTCTGTGTTCTGATCCACAGTCACATCCCAGCTCCTGCTGTCATTCTGTCTCCTTTTTCCCAGACCTGTGACTCATGAGGACACAATTTTCTTCTCTCTCTCCACCCCAATCTCATTCTACTACCTCTGAGGTGGGGGTGGGAAACAGAGAATCCCCTTTGAGATTTCTACTAGTAACCATGGAGGGGGCACACCAAATACCATTCTAAGTGCTTTACAATGAATAAACTCATTGATTCTTCCTAACAACCCTCTGAGTTAAGTACCATCATTATCCCTGCTTTATAGATGAGGAGAATGAGGCACAGAGGGGTTAGGAAACTTGCCAAAAAAGTCCCTTGACTAATAAGTGACAGGTCTTATCAAAACCATCCCCTTACCCATGGTGCATTGATGCTTCCCAAGAGAAGCAGATTAACCAAAAATAACAACCCACAAGAAGTTTGAAGTAAAAAACTGTCTTACTTCTTCCTGATATTTCAAGACTTTCAAATGTCTCTCACAACATTGCCTCCTGACTTGTGCTGCTTCACCGTAGTGGCTTCTGCATATGCTCCAGGGTAGGGGTCTGTGCAGACTACCATTATCGAGGAAACCTGTACTGGTACTCTGCCCATATCCTCCCAGATCTTTAGATAATTTTGGTGTGGTTTCTCCACAGTTTCAAGTGTGCTTTTGTTTGCAATGGGCTGCACCTGTGACCCTTCCCCGGGAACTAGCACTCCTCCCTAAAGGGCAAAGGTCTGGAAGTGCTTAGCAGTTTTCCTCCTCCTGGGGAGGCCCTAGGAGAAAGTGCACTGGTGGAGAGTGGGATTTCCCTGCCCTCCTTTGAAACAGACTCGGGTGGGCCTTGCATTCCTGAGCTCCCCACAGCCCAGAGCTGAATGGCAGCCCCGTTGCTGTCTTCTCTCCTGCACTCTCCCCACTCTGCCCTGATTTCTCCTGGGAACCCTTTAATAATCTCCTGCACGCAGTTCCTCACCTTTGGTTCTAGGAAACCAAGTCTAGAAAGAGTTTTAAAAACATATGCCTTGAAGTTAAAAGGAACAGTTAGCCCTGTTTCCAATGTAATATTATAGAGTTGGGGCTGTTCCTTTTTAGCATCCTGAAGGATTTCATGCTCTATATAGGGCATTTATTTAATTCTCATTCATCTTTTTAAGGGTTAATGGTATCCTCTATTTATGGGCCCTTTCATTTCTTTGAAAGGTTTCTGCGATTCTTCCTCTCTCAAGGGGCTAATTGGTAAGGATTGCCTTAAGCAAAGGTTAAGAATTTGTGTTGCTCAAGTTCCCCACTGCCTTTCAGGAAGCAGCATCTCATGCTGTTCTTTGTCTCCCAACACATGCACTTATGCACATGCATGCACACATGCATGCACATGTGCACACAGGGACATAAACACAATACTTACCTGTATGTGCACACACAAGTCATATACATGAATGCATGCACACATACATACACACACACACATAGATGCACCTTAATTAGGATACAGTCTTCTGCTTGCCTGCCGGCCTGCCTAAGTAGTTCTCTGAAAAATTTCCTGGTGTTTCTTTTTACTTGTCTAGCTTCCCAGCAGGATATGAAGGACTTTGATAGCTGCCAACAGTGTCAAGTCTGATTCTGAACCAAATGACATCATCTTGAATATAATGAGAAAAAGAGAAAGTACAGAGAAAAAAAGAAGGCAACTTGTAAGATTACTTTGGGCAGTTTTTAAACACAACTAGCCTGTTCAATTATCCTAAAAGATTTTCTAAAATCCAAGGGGATATACAAAATCACCTTTAATTAAATGTTCATTATAGCTTACAAAATTAATGTTAGGTCATACCAATAATACAGTAGATTCTGAACAGAGCTAAACAGGGTGGGGCAAAAGTAGGTTCAGAGTTGTTCATATGGAAAATAATACAACACCCAATAAATAAATACAAGAATAAATTATGCTTTGCACACTTACAACTGTAAACCTGCTTTTGTCCCACCCTGTATTTATTATTATGTTGTCTATACATTTTTAAGTGTTTTGAAGACCCCTGAGTGTATATTTGTATTTTGGAGCATAATTTTACATTTAAAAAAAAATACAGAAGTTTATACTTGCTCTATCTATTTTTCTGACACATTGCTGATCATGTCAAAAATTTATTCACTTCATGGCCCTAAGTTAAGAACAGTACTTTCAATTATTATGCTACTTAAATGAGAAAATATTGTCTTACCTTAGGACATTTTGGCACAACACTTAAATGCATTTTAAGGTTGAGTGTTTTGGTTCAAATCTTGATTCTAGCTTTCTACTGTGAATCTGTCCCTCTTTAACGCTCACTTTCCTGACCTATAAAATAGAAATTATAATAATAATTAACTCGCAGGGATGTTGCCACATTGCCTGTAAACTACTCAGCATAGTGCTTGGTGGTACATAAGTGGGATGACCATATTTATTGATGATGATATTAATGGTGATGAGACGTTCTCACTTCCTATTTCCTCTTCTCTTTTTTTAACTTTTTCCTCTCCACATGACTCACACATTTCCTCCTCTCTGAGCATTTATTTCATTGCTCACTTTTTTAGTATTTTGATCATTATTGCTCATAGTCACTCTTTATATTAAGATGGGGCATTTGATAATAATTTATTTAATAAATTAATGATACAAAGTTTCATGCACTATGGACCTAGACTTTATGTAAGTGAGATAAGCAAGTAAAATGAAGGGGATAAAATAAATATGGAGACTGATCTTCCTAAGAAATTCACCTCAATTCAATTATTGAACCCCTCTTACATGCCTAGGTCTTTTTTTTTTTTTTTTTGGTAAGGTTGGAAATTTTTTTTTTAATATTTTATTTATTTTTAAAAGATTTTATTTATTATCTTTAGAGAGCGAGGAAGGGAGAGAGGCAGAGAGGGAGAGAGACATCAATGTATGGTTGCCTTTTTCACCTGCCTCCAGCTACGGAACTGACTGGAGACCTGGCTGGAGACCTGGCTTGCAACCTGGTTATGTGCCCTGGCTGGGAATCGAACCTGCGACCTTTGGAGTCGGAGGCCTGTGCCTTATCCACTGAGCCACCAGCCAGGGCTCATGCCTAGTCTGTGCTGGAGAAACCCAGGTCCTGAATTTAAGAAGCTACCACTACCATAAAATAGTCCCAATTTTTAGTTCTAAAATATAGTTACCATACCTGTGAGAACTTTGCTTAGGACCATGAACTTGTTCTTAACACTCTGCGACTCCACTACATAGGAGTGAAGATTTGCTGTTGTGGGACTCAAAATGAGCCATTTTCTTCAGAAATGATGGCCTCGGCATTTAGCAAAGTGTTTTTCATGTTTCATGATGAAGAGTTTTGTTCATTAACACTGTGTTAGGGTAATGTTGTAACATGGTTCCTTTTGTAACATATAACATCTTCTTTTGGGGACTGGATGGTTGTAGAACTTCCTAGAATCTTTGAAGAGCTGACGCTATGCAACGGAATTCCCTACAAGGAGGGTGTTGCGTTTGCCATACTCATTTGACTGCAGAGCCTTTCCTGAGGGGCATTTCTTGCATGAGATTTCCACGGAACATACCCTGAGAAAGGCTAACCTGCTTTTCCCTTGGATTTGCCTTCTTCCAGGAATCTACTTTATTTATTGCGTCGTATGGACACTAGCCTTCTCTGCAAGAGTGACTTTCTTATTTTCAAGATGATTTTTTAAAACTGAAGAGTGCTGATCACAAGAAAAAAACCCTTTTTTTGGTAACTATTTGAAAGCTGGATATTAATCAAACTTATTGTGTTCATCCTTTCATAATATACTGTACATATGTCAAGTCATTATGCAGTATATGTTACATTTATATAGAGCTGTGTGTCAACTATACCTCAATAAAACTGGGGGTGAGAGGAAGAGCATTACATTTTTTTTGTTAGTAGAAGTCCAAAGAACTGCTGCCAGATGAATGAAGCATTAAGAAGAGAAACTTCATGCTGTGAGTTTCTAGGAGGTGAATCTCTCTGCGAGGTGCTGCTTCTCTCCTGCCCCATGAGGACCACTAAATGACAAAAAGGACACTTTTCACCTACAAGGCACTATGCTAAGCATCTTACATAAGTTATCTTAATTACTTCTTAAGAGCACTGCTATGTGGTAGATGTCATTATTCCCATTTTGTGATAAAAAAAATAGAAGGTTAGAGAAGGTTAAGTAACTCACTTTAGGTGACCAGCAACGATCAGAAAGATCTGGATTTGGTCTGAATCTCTCGCACCAAAGCCCATAAACAGTGAATGTAATGAGGGGACAACATGAATGTTTATAAGTGGATATCTGGATATTTCTCCCCCTTGGGGTGGCCATAACTGCTGAGCTTAAGGCTTGTCATACCCCCTAAGGTATGTAGCCCAGAGGCCATGCTCATTGCTTATATCCTAGGGCAGGTCACTCAATGATAATAACTAATAGTTCCAAGCACTGTTAAAATCTTTATAAGCATTACCTTGCTTGAATCTCAAAGTCCAAAGCTGTCAGGCAGGTACTATGATAACCTCATTTTATAGATAAGCATAGGCTGAGAGAGGCTCATTTGCATATTCAGGGTCACTCTGGTAGGAAATGGTCTTCAAACCCAGGTCTGATCTGAGTTCAGGTGGCATACTTAATTAACCCACTCTCCTATACTCTCAAAGTACTGCATAGGACAAAATGAATAGTCTGGATGTTAAAGGTGTCCTTAAAAAACCTACCATGTCTCTTATCCTGGCTGTGTGGCTCAGTTGGCTGGAGTGTCACCTCATACACCAGAAGGTTGCAGATTCGATTCCCAGTCAGAGCACATACCTGGGTTGTGGGCTTGAGCTCTGGTTGGGGCACATACAGGAGGCAACTGATCGGTATTTCTCCCTCTGACCATCTCTTTCTTTTTCTCTTCCTTCTCTCTAAGATCAATAGACGTATCCTCAGGTGAGGATAAAGAAAAACCTATCATATCTGAGTTAAAACTGGAAAAGGATAATGATACTTAGCAATATTCTCTCTTTTTTACCCCCAGGGATTTCCAAATTGTGAACATTTTATTTTATTGTTTTATTTTATTTTATTTTATTTTATTTTATTTTTGCCTATGTAACATCTACATCTCATACCTAGTCAGTGGGAATTCCACTCTTTTGGAAGATGGCATGGAAGGTATTGATGGCATGGTCCCTGCCTTCAAAAGCTAACAGAGGCCAAACATTCCCTGTTCTGCCTCTTGGCTCAGCCAGTGGAATGCTTCAGCTGGCAGTGATGACTAAGGAGGGAGTGATGATGCAAAGACAGAGGCACCCTTTGGACGCATAGCAGTGGCTGTGTGGCATGGCTAATGTGGTGGCCCTGAGTAATGTTCATGTGTCATGTCTTTGGCTGGGTTCCCTGCTGACTCACCTCCACTGGCTCCTTCCTGTTTCCTGGGGCCAGTTACCCATTTTCCACCCCCCACCCCCACCTATTCTGTGACCACCAAATCCTTCCAGTACACTACTACTTAGGTAAAATGCAGGTGGCTTCTGATGTACGCAACCCAGAACCTGATATACACAAAATTATTCACACATTTGCAATCATGTAGTTGAAGCCAAAGATAAACCTTTGTACTGGAGTCCTATAGATGATAGAAAATGTATTGCTTTCTGAGACCCAAGGCCAAGGACACACGTGTGGCTTTGTGCTTGGTAACAACTGTCTTTTGTGCACTAGAGCCATGAACAGTGAATTCCAATTTCTCAGCCAGGCCTATACTCCAGCCAACCTGGCCTCCAGGCTGCTTGGTAGCCATGGTTTGCATTTTTCAACCCAAATGCTCACTAGTTCTCCACATTTTGGCTTCTTCTAACACACAGGGATAAACAGAAAGTTTGTTGTTTTTTTTTCACCTTGAGCTGTCTACTTGTGAGCACTTCCTGTAGTCATGAACCTTTCTCCCGCAGCTTCCAGCTCTGCTGAGGACCATGGCTGGCTCCACAGCGGTCTGATAACTCCAACTCCAGGCCTGATTTAGTCCTGACAGGAGAACAGTCTAGTCCTCTCTTCATAGGCCTCCCTGGGGAAAGAGAGAGGGGGCATGTCTCCTTCCCCTTCCACACAACCACCACAGCCCATGCAGATGGAAACAACTTGCTTTACTGCTATGTTGGGACAATTGGAAATAGAATTCAAATTTAGTAGAGGGAAGGTTAAAGCTCTTGGGGGATTTGATTCTCCCAGAGACACTGGGGAAGGCAGCACTGGTTAAGCCTCCACTGGGTAGGGGTGGAGGGTTCTCCTGAGATCTGGCCCCCAGTGTTCCACTTTTTCAAGCATCTTCTACTACAAGACTCGTGGGAAAACCACTTTACTTCCCTGCACACCATCCCCTTTCTCCCTCCAGACAATTCCTCAATCAGACCCTGGAACTCGGCAAGACTCCCAGCCATGCTTAGACAACCACATCCTGCAGACCCGGCAGAGCTAGGAGGAGTGGGGGTATGGAGGTGGGGGTGTGGGGGTGGGGGCAAGGGCGGGGCTCTGGCTTCCCCGGCATGTGGCTGGGGACAGGGGTGGGTCATCTGTGTTGGATTATCTTTTTTGCTCTTCCCTGCAGTGGGAGCTGCAGCAGACGAGGCTGTGTTGATAACTTTGGAACTTGTGAGATCAGATGCAATAATATCTCCCAACATAGTTGTTAATTAAAGAGGAAACTTCACTAATGGGTGCTTCCCCTTTCCCTTGAAGTCCCTAGGTTCCATTATACTGCCCAGTGGGGTTTAATTTCTTTCTCATTTTGCCTATCAGAACAATAGAGAGTTATTATTATTTTTTAAATAACAGTTTTGTTGAGATATAATTCATAAATGGCACAATTTGTCCATTTAAAGTGTACAATTTATACTATATTCAGGATTGTGCAACCATTATCAGAATCAGTTTTAGAACATTTTCATCACCTTAAAATGAAACCCCACTCCTATTATTCACTCCTCGTTTCTCCCCAATGCCCCCAACCTTAGGCAACTACTAATCTATTTTATTTCTCTATGAATTTGCCTTTTACAAACATTTCATATAAATGGAATCACACAGTATGTGGTATTTTGTGACTGGCTTCTTTCACTTAGCATAATGCTTTCAAGGTTAATCCATGTTATAGTATGTGTCAGTATTTCATTTCTTTTTATGACTGAATAATATTCCATTATATGACTATACAATGTTTTATTTATCCATTTATCACTTTATGGATCTTTGGATTATATTGACTTCTTGGTTATTATGAATAATGTGCTATAAATATTCATGTACAAATCTTCTGTGCACAAGTTTCTTTCATTTTCCTTGGCCATATACCTAGGAGTAGAATTGCTGGGTCATATGATAGCTCTATGTTTAGCCTTTTGAAGAACTGCCAAAATGTTTTCTTAAGTGGCTGCACTAGTTTACATTTCCACCAGCAGTGTATAAAGGCTTCAATTCCTCCACACCCTTGCCAATGTTTTTATCTGTTGTGTTACAGCCATCCTAATAGTAGTATGAAGCAATACATTGTGTGGTTTTGATTTGCATTTCTCTGATGGCTCAAAAGATGTCGAGCATCTTTTCTAATGCTTATTGGCTATTTGTGTATCTTCTTTGGAGAAATGTCTGTTCAAATCCTTTGCCAATTTTTAAATTGAGTTGTTTGCTCTGTTGTTGAGTTGTAAGAGTTTTTTATGTTGTATGGATACAAATCTCTTATTAGGTATATGATTTGCAAATATTTTCTCCCTTCTGTGAGTTGTCTTTTCACTTTATTGATGGTATCCTTTGAAACACAAACATTTAAAAAGTTTTTGATGAAATCCAATTTTTCTATTTTTGTTCTTAATTTTGTGTCCTATCTAAGAAATTATTGCCTACCCAAGGTCATGGAGGTTTACTTCTTTGTTTTGTTCTAGGAGTTCTAGAGTTTCAGGTCTTACCTTTAGATCTTGATCCATGTTTAGTTAATGTGTATATGTGATACGAATTAGAGGTTCAACTTCACTCTTTTGCACATGGATGCCCAGTTATCCCAGCACCATTTGTTGAAAGGATTATTCTTTCCCCATTGAATTGTCTTGGCATCCTTGTTGACAATTGAATGTAAATGTGAAGGTTTATTTTTGGACTCTCAATTCTATTCCATGGTGCTATATGTTTGTCTTTATGCTAACACCACTAGTTACCTCTTAATCATGGTTGTTCTCTTTCTTACCCCTGGAGGAGCTCCTGGTTGGCTGATGGCTTGCTAATTTAGTCTTAGAAGGAAGAAAGAAGGGGAGAGAGCCAACTCTTTTACTTACACTGCTCTCTCTTCTCCAAGAATGGGATTCACAGCATAGAGTCATTATCAGTGATGCCTTTGTTCATTTATGTGTACCTAATTAAGTATAGATTATATTATCTAGGTTCAAATAAACTAAGTTTGTTGAGTTTTTCTGGGAAGGCCAGAAGTTGTCAGCAGTATCTAAATATTAAAACACCCATACACACACACACACACACACACACACACACACGATAAAGATGTAACTTGACAATAATTGAGAGAGTGATTAACTCCTTTCCTACAGAAATATGCTATGGAGAGGGCATTTTGAAAACAGATCTTTAAATATTTCATACTTATGTGATTTGTTGCTAAAAACATGAGTGAGCACCTACAAACACTCTGATAGCTGCACATCTTTAAAACTTAAAAATGGCCCTGGCTGGTGGCTCAGTGGATTGGCACCGGCCTGTGAACCCAAAGGTCACTTATTCAATTCCCAGTCAGGGCACATAACCAGGTTGCAAGCCAGGTCTCCAGCCAGGTCCTTAGCTGGAGGCAGGTGAAAGGCAACCATACATTGATGTTTTTCTCCCTTTTTCCTCCCTCCCTGCCCTTCTATCTAAAAATAAGTGATAAATTCTTAAAAAACAAAACAAACAAACAAAAACTTAAAAATGGTCCTGGCTGGTGTGGCTCAGTAGATTGAGCACTAGCCTGCAAACCAAAGGGTCACTGGTTCAATTCCCAGTCAGGGCACATGCCTGGGTTGTGGGCCCAGTCCTCTGTTGGGGGTGTGAGAGGCAATGACACATTGATGTTTCTTTCCCCTCTTTCTCCCTCTCTTCCCCTCTCTCTAAAAATAAGTACATAAAATCTTTTAAAAACTTTAAAAATGAAAAACTAACCCATTTAAGGTTAGAAGAAAATGTTTCAGAGGTTTTTGAACTTATTTGTTAGCTTAAAAAAACAACTGGTTGATTGGGTGTGCACTAACTGTGTTACAAAAGCAACAGCATCCTTGTAGAATCAGAGGACAAGGCTGCCAAACTAATTCCTTTACATAGGAAGCACAGCCAATGACAACTTCATCCATTTGTGTACAAATATTTGTATGTTTTAGAGCAGCAGTGACCAACTTTTTTGGCACCAGGGACAAGTTTCATGGAAAGCAATTTTTCCAAGGACAAGGAGCAGGGTGTGGGTTAGGCGAAAATGCCTTCAAAGCTTGGCTGACTGGCTGCTCACCTCTTGCTGTGTGGCCAGTTCCTACCTGGGTTCAACGCCCAGGGTGGGGGGGCCCCGGTTTTACAGGGAACTTTTAAGTATGGTTGCCATTAAAGCAGTAACAAAATAAACTGAACTTGAGAACCAGAACTTTGAAAAGATGAATAAAACAAGACACTGGAAAATAATAAGTCCAAACACAGTGCTCTTAGTAAAAATATTATTATAAACAACATTGATAATACAAGGTTTGTCCAGAAAAAGTCCAGCCATTGTTAATATAATGAGAACTGTTTGCGCAACATTGATGTAACCCAGTAGCCAAGGAGAGTGGACTGGAATGTGCATGGGTAAACAATGACAACTTCACTGTACTATTCAGTGAGGGCGGTAGATGCTGTTGAGTGAGCATGTGTACTGTGTGGCTGTTGCATTCAAAATGACTTAGCGAGTAGAGCAACAAATCTGCATCAAATGTTGTATTAAGCTTGAACATTCCTCTGCAGAAACTATTCAGATGATTCAGAAGGCCTTCGAGGATGATGCAATGAATGCAGTGCAAATCGAAGTGTGGCACAAACACTTCAAAGATGATTGAGAATCTGTTGAAAGTGATCCACATTCTGGAAGGCCTGCAACAACCAGAACACCTGAGAATGTTGAATGTGTATGGGCTGCAATCAACAAAGATTGGAGAGCCATACGTGGTCCTAAGGTGCTACTTTGAAAGGGACTAAGATGTCATTGTCCTATGTACAATGTTTCTTATATTTTATACCTTCTTCAATAAATGTCTCTATTTTTCATATTACATAGCTGGATACCTTCTGGACACCTTCATATTTTATGTTTTAATATGTATTTAATGTTTTATATTAAATACCATTAATAATATTAATATTAGACATTTTACGCCCGCCTGTGAACCCAACAGTCGCAGGTTCGATTCCCCAGCCAGGGCACATAATCAGGTTGCAAACCAGGTCTCCAGTCAGGTCTGTGGCTGGAGGCAGGTGAAACGCAACCATACATTGATATCTCTCTCCCTCTCTGCCTCTCTCCCTTCCCCTCCGTCTAAAAATAATGAAATAAAATCTTAAAAAAAAAAATTAGACATTTTAGAACAAAAGCAATATATCACTAAGTAAAATACAGAATATTTTAGAATATGTATAAATTGTTTAAGCAAAGAGACCCTGTACTGGGCATAGGAACTTCAACCTTTTTACTGATAGGAATATGCCTTCAAAAGAGTTAAGGTACCACTGGCTTAAATTTTTACATTATAAAGCAAAATGACACTATAAATTGCCAATAAGAAGCTAGAGTGAATAGCATTTCTCAAACTCATCTGACCAGGAGACATTTGGAGAGATGATAGTTAAGAGCATGAACCCGTGGGTAGGCAGAGCTGGATTTAACTGTCAGGTTCATCATATACTAGTTGGGTATTACTAAATCTTTTTAAACTTCTGTTTCCTTACCTGTAAAATAGAAGTAGTAATATCTACCTCGTATGCTCTTATGAACTTGAAAAATTATATTGTATATAAGTGTGTAGCATGGTGCCTGTCTTCTTGTAAGCATTTCTTGAACAGCAGCTTCTAGTATTCTTTTACCTAGGATAGTAATTTGGAGACCTGCCTTATCTTTCATACCTACAGTTCTTCAGGACAAGGATCGAAACTTCTACTACAAGTCCCATCTAACATTTAGCTGCAATAGACAGTCATGAGTAAATGATAAAATGAATGATCGAAGCAGACTTCTCTGAAGCTAAAGAGTGGAAGATGAAGTAATTCACCAAAGACTGAGGGAAAAACATTAATTTCTCCGCTGTTTGTAACTCACCTTTTAATGACTAAACCAAAAAGACTCACACAGGATGAGTCCTCATAGCAGCTTTTGTTTCCTAGGCTGTTGATAATAATTAGCCAGTAATTAATTGTTTCCAGCTGCTCCTCTTTGATTAATCATTCAAAACAAACTTATCATGGTTCTTCTGTGGTTTGGTATTGCCAGGAGCTAGGAGCCTAGCACACCTGAGGTGAAGGCAGAATGACTATGGGTGTTTTAAAGGTCAGGGGAGTAAGGACTGGAGAAGCCAGGGAGAGTTCAGTCATGGGAGGATAAGCTAGGCTTCCTCCCACCCCAGCCTTGAGATACACTTGACAAATAAGATTGTAATGTATTTAAAGTGTACAACATGATGATATGATATGCATATACATTGTGAAATGATTATCGCAATCAAGTGAATTAGCATCCATCACCTCCGTTAGTTTTATTTGGTGAGAGTGCTTAAGATCTATTCTCTAAGTACAAATTTCTTTTTTTTTTTTTTTTAAATTTTATTGTTGTTGTATTACATCCATCCCATTTTTGCTCCCCTCTGTCCCCCTCCCCACCCACCCATTCCCCTCAAAGTCAATCCCACCTGTTGTCCATGTCCATGGTTCCTTTATACTAGGTTCTTGTCTAAGCTGCTCCTCTTCTTTGCCTCTGCCTCCCCCCTCCCACCTCCCCCCAACCCCTTTTCCCCTGACCACTGAAGGCCTATTCCTTGTATTCATATACTTGGTTCTGTTTTGCTTGTTGTTAGTTCTGCTCATTATTGTCCCGTAATGGGTGAGATCATATGATATTTGTCCTTCACTGACTGACTTATTTCACTAAGCATAATACTCTCCAGTTCCATCCATGTTGTTGCAAAGGGTACAAGTTCCTTCTTTCTTTCTGCTATATAGAATTCCATTGTGTAAATGTACCAAAGTTTTTTGATCCAATCATCCACTGATGGGCATCTAAGTACAAATTTCAAGTATATAATACCATATTGTTAACTACAATAAGCATATCTGTATCTTATATGCTCAGAACTCATTCATCTTATAACTGAAAGTTTGTACCCTTTGTTCAGCATTGCCCCACTTCCCCCTTCCCCCAGCCCCCTGACAGCTACCATTCTACCATTCTACTCTGTGTTTCTATGATTTAAATTATTTAGTTATTTTTTAAAGATTTCACATAGAAGAGCTACATACAGTATTTGTCTTTCTCTGGCTAAGGTGAGCTTTAAGGAGTGACAGAAGACAAATTGTTTCAGGCCCCCATGAAAACTGTAAAGGCATGATAGGGTCCATCTCTCCCTCTCATTTTCCTTTGTGTCCCTCCCCCCATTGAGCTATTACAGTGTTTTGTTATAATATTCCTAATGATACTCCTCCTCATCCTGACAACATACTTAAGTTGGCAATAATTAACCCAAATAAGTCCTAGGCCCCACATGCCCAGTTTCCAGGTGGTATCACATTCAGAGGAAGTCCATGGCAACCCACGTTCTTTGAATGAAGGTTAATTCCTTGTATGCGTCATTCAATGTACCACTCACAGTTATGCTTTGTAGAGTCACCTCTCTTCCATTCAGAAGTTGCTTATACCCCTCTTGTTTTCCATTCCTCATTTTCCATTGATATCAGTTAGGGCTGCATTCAGCTGCATATGGCTGAAACCTGTAGGCACATGCTTAAGGCAATGGAGGTTTAATTTTCCCTTTGTAAACAGAACTCCAGAGGTAGGCAGTTCAGGGCAGGCATCACTTCTTGAGGAAGTGTCAGGAACCCAGCTTTTCTCCAACTTCCATCTTTTGCAAAATGTCTGCTTTACCTCAAGACTTTGAATCTGTCTGCTTAGCGGGAAGAAGAATAAATAGCAAATGGCAAAAGCTTTGTGCATGCCAGCTGAGTTTGGTTTGCTTTTAAACCAGGAATTTAATAGTTTTTGGAAACTCCACCCGGTCGAGTTCTGTTTATATCTCCTTGGCAGAATTGGGTCAATCGGCCATCTTTAGCAGAAAAAGAGTCTAGGATGGCAAGGATTTTTGTTTATTTTCATTTTCTTAAAAAAAAAAAATTGTTGACACTATTACAAGTGTCCCCCATTTCCCCTACTATGCTGCCTTTCACCAAGACCCTCCTCCCTCCCCACTTAACCACACACTGTCTGTGTCCATGGGCTTTGCCTATATGTATATGTGTTTTTTGATTAATCTCTTCCAGTTGTTTCTTCAAAACAAAATTGAGAAAGGAAAGAATGATGGCTAGACAACTCGCAGTGTGTGCTGTATGCCTCTCCACCACAATGCTCCTTGAACTTCCTCTAACACATGTGACCTCCCTCTCTTCATGCCCTCTTTTTCTGTTGCTATTCTTTTTTTTTTTTTCTTTCAAGATCAAACTGGACCTTTTCTTTTCCAGCTTTTCTGGTGTTCCTTTACCCATCTGAGAAACACCTACTGTATGCCAAGCACTGTGCCACGCCTCTTATAATCATTATTTTATTTAATACTTTGACAGCCTATAAAGCAGGTGCTTTCATTGTCATCCTTATAGGTGTGGAAAGTGAGGCTTAGAGTGGCAAGCTAATTTGCCAAGGTCACATCACTAGTAAGAAGCAATGCTGTCATTTGAAACCAGATACGTCGTAGGTGGAAACGGACTGAGATGGAGATTTGTAAACAGGAAGTTCATTGGGAAGTATCTTCAGGATGAGCACCTGTGGGGAAGCAAGAAAGCAGGATTGGCTGGAGAGAGAAGTTCAACTAAGACATGGTTGCATGAAAGGCTTCAGCCAATCACACAAGGAGTTTTGGAGCTGAGAGGCCCTTCAGAATAGTCAGTCCCACACTGAGGCAAAGGGGCCAGCCTTGCAGAAGTGGGGGTCCCCTAGATGGGAAGTGGGCTCTCATGAAAGGGGGTACAATCTTGGGTGATGTGGTTCTCTTCATCTGATGGCAATCTCTGGAGGTCTCTCAGGCTGTCAAACGCTCACACTCCGAGCAGCAGGGGTGTGGGTGGGGAACGAAGCCTTCAGTCCTGAAGTGGACACAATGGCATCTACTATTGTCCAATCTTTATGCTGCTTAGATGAGGTTTCTTTGTATAATAAGTTCTGGGAACAGTTCCAACAAGATTCTGGTTGGTCTCTCCTCCTGGGGAAACTTGTAAGAGTAAGGTTAGTAGGGTGAATTACAGCTCTTGCCAGTTACTGGTCCTAAGACCACAATTAATCATCTGCCTTTCTAGATTCTCCTGATCCTAAATTAGCAGCATCTGCTGGTCTCAGCGGCTTTCACAGTAGGATGACCAAAACCCACATACCTGAAAGGGTTTTTGCCCCTCATCACCAGGTCATTTTTTTTTTTTTTTTTTTTAGAAGTGGCTGCTGCACTTGTTTCTTTACCATTATAATTGAGCAAGGGAGAACCAAGACATGCCCTATGAATCATCAAACTCATTCTCCTCTGCCGCTCCTTGTGTAATAGCTAGAGGGATGCAGAGAGTAAGTCCACTCTAACATGCCCCTTTCTCTTGAGTCTTTTGTTCCCCTAGTCCATGGTCTGTCAGCATGACTCAGGCCTTACAATTTTGCCTAGGGTGGGCTATGACTTTCTCTAAGCTTCCTGGAGCCATGCTAGTGATCTATTAGCATAGTATCCTGGCAGCCTTGCTAAGATGTAAATGTTCTAATATAGAGTCTTGCTCATGCCACTAAGCTGCTTTGTCTAGCATTATGCTTTCCTCCTCCACCTTCCTCCCCAATCCCGCACATAGAGATATACGATCCCACCTTCTGCAGGTATGTTTACGTTAGGTCCTTCAGTTCCTTCAGGATATCATGCCTTTCCTCCTTCGTCACTTTCAGCATTTCCTCAGTGGGTTTATTTTTTGTGACTGGACCTTAATTATTGGTCTGGTAGACAGGAAGAAAGTTGTAGGTGAATGCTAAGGAGGGTATGAGTTGCCTTGCAAGGTAGATACTTGATTTTTAAGCAAAGTGGACTGGGGCACTTGAACAAATGCAGTGTTTTGGGTGATGTGGGGTTTTAAGGTTTTTAAGTACATCAACTCAGATGTCCCATCCAAAGTGTCAGGATCCCACTTCCTCCAATTACAACCCTGACCTTGGCATAGCAGCCTTGCCATGGCTGAGAAGTCAACCTTTTTGGGTTTCTACTATTCTTAAAATTAAGTCCTGGGCTTGATCCTCAGTTTTTTTTCTTTCCTCATTTATATACGCTGCTAAGGAGGCTCTCTAATTTTCAACCTTATCTTTTAATTGGTGATTCAGCACCTTCAACTTTTCTTTCACCATGGCATAGGTTTACTCCATCAACAGCTACCCAGTCCCATAGTTCCTAAGGTGCTATTTTCCCCATATTTAAAAATGCCTGATAGATTGCATCTACCAACATTCTATCCCACCCACCCATCCTATCACTGCTGCTGAAAGTTTTAACGGTTGTGCTGCTCCAGCACGCCAGGGTCCATCAGGGCTTCGGGTGGCCAGCAGGTGACTCAGCTCCCCTGGATCAGACCACACTCCTCAGACAAACTGCTTTAATTTAGAATCTCTGGAAAACCAACTCAGAGATGGAGATTTGTAAGCAGGAAGATTTATTAGTAACACCCTTGGGATCAATGCTGTGTGGGAGTGAAAGGAGTAAGACTGAGCAGAAAAAGAAATTGAACTAAATGTAGTCACAGTAAAGGCCTCCGTTAGTCCCTTAGGAGCTGACCCCTTAAGAAAGAGCCCTTCAGTGTGGTCCCACCTTAAGGCTTGCATCTGTCTATCATTTTTTGTGCACTCTCTCCAGGGGCTAGGTGTGACTTGCCCAACGTAGCTCTCTTGCTGAGGCCAGTTCTTGGAAAGGGACTCAGATGACGGCTGTTGGCCAGTGACATTCCCAGCAGTGGGGGAAATGGGCATCTCAGTCCTAAGGAGCTGAGTGATTCTTGCTATGGTGGAAGTGTGGGTGGAATGGAGGGAATGCTACTGGCATAAGATGAAGAAATAATTGCCAAAAATTATTACGTGACAAAAAAATGGAGGAGGCCCTGGCTCCTGGTATGGTTCATTGGGTTGGGTTCCACGCTGCGAGCTAAAAGCTCACAGATTTGATTTCAGGTCAGGGTACATGCCTGGGTCGCAGGCCAGGTCCCCACTTGGGGACATGTGAGAGGTAACCAATCAATGTTTCTCTTACACATTGATGTTTCTCTCCTTCTTTCTCCCCTACCCTCTCTAAAAAGTAAAATAAATAAAATCTGTTAAAAAAACAGAGGATGAATGAACAACATGCATTTGAAACTACATCAAACAAACACTAGCAGTTCCCTTGAATTAGACTGTGCAGAAGGGGGAACGTTAGGATACAAATTCAATTCTATTCTACACTGAAACCTGTGTCTTTCCAGTGTTCAAACTGGTGTTCCATGGGTTAAAGTCAGATAGCAAACACATTTTGTTTGGATGCATAGTTTTGTTTTTTTTGTGTGTGTGTGTGAATTGGCTGCCATGATGTAAACATTGGAAGAGTTTATATATAAATTCAAACCTCCAGTTTCTCTTCAATAACTGAGATGATCTAGCAACTCTGTGTTAATATTCCTTCATGGCAGTAACTGACTGGAGTTTGAGTGACAGTTGCCCCTTTAAATGGGGGTATGAGCTCCTTAGTCCACCAGGGTCTCTCTATATTACCTTCTTTGGCATTTTTCATTAGAATTTTTGCTATACTCTGTACTGCCTAACACAGTATATTATACATAAAAAAGGTGTTTGAGTACTGAGTATTGGTTCAATGGAATTGAATGAATTTAATTGGGGAGAAAGTTGGAACGAAGTCCAGACCTCCAAGTATAATGAGAAGCTTGGCACTCAGGGGAGGCAAAAGAGAACAGCAAGTGCAGATTAAGATGAATTAATGATGTGCTGGCTGGAGTCTGAGTAGAGCAAGAAGAGCAGAGGCCTGAGGCCTGATGTCTTACCCTAGAATTAGAGGAATAAGGGAAGAAACCAGAGAAGAAGAAGAAAGAGAAGCACAGAGGGACCTCAGCCATGGGGCACCACCGGAGTCAAAGGAGCTGAGGGTTTAGGCAGCTGCAACCAGTCTACGTGCAAAAGATGAAGGGAAGAGACAGGCAAAAGCCATGGCAACAAGAATGTGGTTAGGGACTTGCTGAGGAGAAAAAGATAGGACAATCGGGGGTCTGGAAGTTTAGCAATAAAGAAGAGGCATTGGGATGCTCTCTGGGAGTATGAATGAGAGCTTTTTCAGGGGTCCTAGTTGGAGAAGGCGTAGATGAACATTCATCTAACATTCATCCTTTTCTTCAGCATTGTCATAATTTCTGACATCAGCCAGAAGAAATTAGTCAGTGTTCTTGATGCATTTTTAAAAAAGATTTTATTCATTCTTTTCAGAGAGAAGGGCAGGGAGGGAGGAAGGAAAGGAGGGAAGCATCAATGTATGGTTTGCCTATCACCTGCCTCCAGCTAAGGACCAGGCTGGAGGCCTGGCTTGCAACCTGGTTACGTGCCCTGATTGGGGAATCAAAACAGTGACCTTTGGGTTCACAGGCTGGCGTCAATCCACTGAGCCACACCAGTCAGAGCTCTTGTTGCATTTTTAAAGAATGGACTAAAGAACTATCCAGACCTTGTCCTTTTGTTCTAGTAGAATGAAATATTTAGTATGTATTTTGGACAATCACCAGCTAGCAGAATGGACACTTCTCTCATGGACATATCTATGTGTATATGGACTATAGGCTTTGCGGATTTTCTGTGGTAAAATGAAAATTCTAGTTGTGCTCTGCCTCTTCACTCAGTATCCTTCTATGTGGCCTGACAGGCTACTAAATGGTGTGTGCTCAGAATATGTAAGCTCGTTTTAACATTACCCTAAGTAAAGAGCATAGAGGAAGATAAAAATAACTAATTCCAAAGTTCATGTTGAATATAGATCATCCATTATCTTGGTTGTAATCCTTTTCCTGGAAGACCATCATGACCAATTCCACATGGAATCATTTCAATTCTGGTATTAGGGGCATAAGGGACACCTTTGTTTCAGGAGAGCCATAGTCTGTCTATTGTCTTTGGAGTCAAACCGCCTGGGTTTACCTCCTCACTCTGCCACCTACCAACTCAGTGTCTTCTGGCAAATCCCCGACTTCCTGTGACCTAGCCTCATCGGTTAGATGAGGTTGATAGCTATAGGAAAGGGTCGTTGAAAGATTTAGATGATAAACGTGTTGAATTAATGCCTTTCGAAGTCCTGAAAGGTTTTGAGGGTGGTGAAACTTGAACCTTTATCTATCAACCGTGTAAAAGTTTAATCAACTTGGGTGCCTATCAGTCCAACAGAGGAAGTTTGCACTGGCATTCCGGAGTCTAAGTACTTTGATTGCCAATTGGGTCTAGAGTTGGGATTTAAGAGATCGCTAAACAACAACAAAACACGGATTCTCTCTTGGCCCTGCTTCTTTCTGTTTCTCATAGTAACTACGAAGGACCTGGCAACCTGAGGTTGTGTGTCTTATTTTCTTGAGAGAGCGTAAGGCAGAGAAGGGCTCAGCACAACCTGTCCCGATCAGCAGCAGAGGGCTGCGAGCTGGGAGAAACGTTAGCCTCAGGGCGCTCCGACTTCCAACACCGGGAGCAATCCAAACCCGGAGGCCGGCGGGGGAGGGGAAGCCTGGTGTGGCGCTGGGGATGGAAGCCGATGCTCCCGGGAGCAGCTCTGACTCTCGCCGGCGGAACCCGCAGCCCAGGACTAGGTGAGCCTGGCGGCTATAAGGCACGCGCGGCGCGGGGCCGGGAGGAGTTAGGTGACGTCACCTCCAGGAGGACTCGCTTTTTCATTAATGAAACCGGCCGGCCGGGCGCATGCGCGGCAGGCCCCCTTCCCTCCCGCTTCCCCCTCCCCTTCCCAGCGGCTCTCTCAGTCTCTAGCTCGCTGGTTCTCCCTCTCCCCGGGCCGTGGAAAGGATCCCACTTCCGGTGGGGTATCATGGCGGCGTCTCGGACTGTGATGGCTGTGGGAAGACGGCGCTAGTGGGGAGAGCGACCAAGAGGCCCCCTCCCCTCCCCGGGTCCCCCTCCCCCGTCCCCCTCCCCCTAGCCTCCTCGCCAACGCCCCCTTCCCCTCTCCCCCTCCCGGCTCGGCGCAGGCCCCCCATCCCCACCCCCGTGGGAACGTTCGGAGCCTGCACTCCTCAGACCCTCTCCTCGACTCTTCCCTCACCTCAGCCCCCGCCGCCCGCCCTCTTCCCTGCCCTGGGCGCCGGCCGACCGGTCCCTCCGCCGCCCCCCGGCCGCGGGGAGGACATGGCCGCGCACAGGCCGGTGGAATGGGTCCAGGCCGTGGTCAACCGCTTCGACGAGCAGGTAACGGGCCCGTGGCGGGCAGGAGGTGGGAGCGGTGTGGGGGTGGGGACGGGGTGGGTGAGGGAGGAAGGAGCAGCCGCCTCCCCCGCGGCTGCCTCAGGCTCCGGAGGGAAGGAAGGGGGGACAAGTGGGGGTGGCCTAGGGGGAAGTGCGGGGAAGGAGGGGACCGCTGGTAGTCGGCTCGCTCTCCCTCCTGAGTCGGGGAGCGGGGCCTTGTCCCTGACACCCCCCACCCTGCATCCCTTTTATCCCAGCCCACCCGCTTGCTAAGGATGAGTGACCTGGGGGCGCTTTCTGGGGCTCTCCATCTGGATTTAATCATCCCCCCCGTACTTTTCTTTTTGAACGAAGATGGGTAACATTTAGCGGTTCCCTCTTGCCTCAGTGGACCTCCTCATTGGGGGTGAGCAACTGAAGGCACCCCGAGGCCTGTCTCGTGTACCCCCCCCCCCCATAGGAGAATGCTAACACCCCTCCCCTCCCCCAGTTTCTTCAGCTTCCTCTCTTGGAGGGGGAAGAGGAGAAGAAAGCAGGGAAAGCGCAGGTTTTCTTACTTTCTGCTCCGTGGTCTCAGCCTGTGCCTCGAGCTCCAAGTACACACATGCACACGCGCGCACACACGCACACACACACAGAGCACGCTTTTTTGATGCCCACACGGACGTCTCCCTAGATCGCAGGAGACAAGACTGGTTTTTACATTGCTGTTTGCTGTGGAAACTGGGTCTCGAACCCTCCTGCTTCTGAAACATTTTTCCCCTCCTTGATCATTGCAGCTTCTCCCTTTTGCCAGCTGTCTGAGAATGTTAATATTGCTTTCTGGAGTGAGCTTCTGGGGGAGTAAGGGGAGAAGGGTGGCAGGCAAGTGGGAAACGGCATCCGAGCCGCTGGCAACAGGGAGCCAAGACAGCTGGGATGTGGACCTGGAGCCCACAGCTGAGCTAGTGTTTTGTTATTGTTTTTAACTCTCACCTCTTGGTTGACAAGAGAACTTTCATTGAGACTTTGTGGGGTGGGAAAAAAAAAGTTTCATAGTTTGGGGAGGTGCCTTTTGATTCCCTTAGCGTCACACAGTAAATCCTAGAGCTGATCAGAATGAATACGCATGTAGCCTTTTGTCAATGGGAATTAGTTTAACTTTGTGTTGCTGTAGGTAGCTGGGATATTTAAAGGGATGCAATATATATATATATATATATATATATATATATATACACACACACATATATATATACACACACACATATATATATATATATTTGTAGCTTTCTGTGATGAGGGAACTGTTGAAGATCTGTCAGTCTGTGGGTATTTACTGGATATAGTCATGGCACTGATTATGGGAGCTGAATGGAAGGGGGAGGTGGTGGGCTCTACTTTTATTTGATCCATAAACATTTCCTTACAGGACTGGTAGTGTTGCTTACCTACCTAAAACATACTTGGGAATGGGCAGAGGAATTGAGAAGAAATACGAGAAGAAACTATATGGATTAAATAAAATTTAAAACTATCAGAGACTTAAAGGAATTGTTTCACCCATCCTTCTGCTTTCAGACCAAAAAGTATCTAAATCAGCTCTCCTACTAGTCAATCGGAGGAAGGAAAATGTTACCACATATATTGGGTTATATTATGGATAGAATACTAGGTTTAAAACTTGATAGAGAAGACTTTTCTCTTTGTAACTTTTAAAAAGGCACACAGAACAGCGCCAAAACAACCAAACCAATTTAAAATGTGATGACCTCCTTAATTAGGGAAATGGCCATTGCAAAAGGTGGCCAACCAGAACGCTGAAAGCATCAGTCATATATTTAATCTGACTTTACGATCCTCAATAGTAAGTTTCTAAGTTGAAATTGGCAAATTTTAGGTGTGCATTTTTAAATGTGGTGTATTATCTGGATTACTTAACAAATTAGCACCTTCCTAGATGCCCCACCTAGCATGCCCCACCAGTCTCTGTTGAGCTTTGATTCTGAAAGAGAGTAAGGGAAAACGTTTTTTTTTCCTTCGTAAGAAATTTTGAAAAGCTACCCCCAAATGATGGGTTATAAATATGTTCATTTAAGCACTTAATATTTTCCATATCTTGACAAGTAAAAAAGTATATAAAATAACATTAAAATATAACATTAGAGAAGGACTCTGATTTTTGATTTGTTACAACAGTATATCAGTTGTGAACTGAATGTGAATCAGAATATTCTTTGAATTTGAGGTGTAAAATTCACAGTGTAATATGATTGGCAAGTGCCTTTGATGTTACAAGCTACATGTTAACTGGCCAAATAAATAGTTTAGTAAAACTTTGAAGCTGTTTTGGATTAAAAAAAAAAAACAAACAAACTAGCCTTGTTTTTAAAGCCTGGTCTGGCATTTTTGTAAGGATTTAAAAAGTAGTTGAAGATGCTTTGGGCAACGGGTATTTATATAGTAAGTGAGGAAAAATGCTTATTTTTTTATTCTAGAGCTCATCTTTTGTAAAAATACTCTTCCAGCTTGTCCTCACTTGATTCTCTGTGCTCCTTCATTTCCTCCACCTTATCTAACATCTAATTTAGTCTTTATGAAATCTCCTTTGTCTTCACCTTTAAAACTTACTAAGATTTCTTTTGTCTAAACACTTGGTCTTGTAGCCTTCTGTCCACAGCTCAGCCTTTTTCTCCCTTTGCTGCCAGATACCTGCTGCCCCTACTGTTTATCCACTCATTTCTTTGTAACTATGAAAACTAGCTTGTGCCTCTGCTTTCATTCTGGATTACTGTTTTCTTGAAAGTGAGTCCTTCTGGCAAAATAGTTTTTTTTGCACAACTGTACTGCCACAGTGGTGTTCCATTACTCCTGGAAACCAGTCCTCTAATTCCTAAGACAATACTGTCTCTTGTATGTATGCTTGCAGATCTTCATATATTGATGTTCTCATTGATTTTGGGTAGATGTGCTTTCTCCGTTGTACTGTTGCCTGTTATTGAACCAGGGTTCCTGAATAGGGGTCTGAGTTTTTCCCTGTCTCTTGTCCTTCTGCTCTTCATTAGCTCCCTATGGATCCTAGATTTAATTTTCCTCATCTGTTGGAAAAGAATTGTCCAGAAAATCTCTAAGGCTCTCTTTCTAGTTTAAATATTCGATGATTTTAATATTTTAACAGTATCTCCCTGAGCCACATCAGTCTGTTGGGAGCTGACCCCACTTAATTTACCAAACGATTTCTTGTTATGCTTTAGTATGCATCTATGGTCCAGGCAGGTTGGCTCAGTCCCTTCTGCTTATTTCTGCTTCTCTCAGCCTCTGTTTATGTGGACCCTAAATGCTTTCATTCCTCCTTTGTGCTTTTCTCTTTCTTTCTTTCTTTCCTTCTTTTCTTTTCTTTCTTTTTTTTTTTTTTTTTTAAGATTTTATTCATTATTTTTAGAGAGATGGTCAGAGAGGGAGGAAGAAAGGGAGAGAAACATCAATGTATGGTTATCTTTCACCTGCCTCCAGCTACAGACCTGACTGGAGGCCTGGCTTGCGACCTGGTTATGTGCTCTGGCTGGGAATCGAACCAGTGACCTTTGAGTTTTCAGGCTGGTACCATTCCATTGAGCCACCAACCAGGGCCTTCCTTTGTGCCTTTCTAAATCTGTTCACTCTTCAATGGGCAGTTCAAGCTTCATTTTTCCCAGGAAGTCCTCCCTTGGTGTGTTTGTCACCTGGGGTTGTGCAGAACCACCTGGTAAGGTTTTTCCCCCTCAGAAGGGTTGGGCGAGCACAGTCTAGCATGGTCTGGTTTTCCCTCTTTTTTTTTTTTTTTTTTTTTTTATCAAATAGAGTGTAAACTTTCTGAAAAGCAAGAGGCTTCTGTTTGAATTTGCTTATATTCACCCCAGTGCCCAGCATACTTATGAGCATACAGTGTGTCACAGATGGAATGTTTTTCACATTATTCCTGGTTGAAAGGTAGACTGGCTAAAATAATTAGGAATAGTTATTTTAAAAGGAGCTCTAAGAAGGAACTTGTACATACTTATATATCCTCCCTCAGAGCTAACATGTTTTTTGGATCAGATTTCACATCTGATTACCTTTGTGATCTTGGATTTTTCACTTATTAAATTTTTTTTTAACGTATTGATTTGAGAGAGAAAGAAACATCAATTTGTTGTACTACTTATTATGCATTCATTGGTTGATTCTTGTATGTGGCCTGACCAGGGATAGAACCTACAAATTTGTGGTAAGGCAGATTTGTCACTTAATATTCTGTATATGAGGCAAGTTTTTTACAATCATCTATCTGATAGGTTCATGAAAGTGAAATACTTTGAAACATTTTAAATTATTCAAGTATAAGATTTAACATTTTTTTACAGCTTACTGACATCACTAAATGAGAGAGATTAACTAGTCCCTGGGTAGTCTCCTGGTATTTACCCTGGCTGATAGATACCTTACTTCAGCATTCACTGACAAATATTTAGGTATAAATATCATGATAACAAACTCCTTTTCTTTTCAGTTTTTAAATTAAAAAAAAAAGATTTTATTATTTTTAGAGAGAGGGGAAGGGAGGGAGAAAAACATCAAAGTGCAGTTGCCTTTCACCTGCCTCCAACTATGGACCTGGCTTGGAATTATGAGTCCTGGCTGGGAATTAAACCAGTGACCTTTGGGTTTGCAGGCTGGCACCAGTCCACTGAGTCATCATCCAGGGCTTATTATTTTTTGATTGTGTTTAGAATAGAGAATTTTGTTCTTAAAGGAAGGGTTAGTAATATAGTAAGTAATCATGGCTTATTGTTGCATCTTTGTTTAAATTATTCAGACTGCTATAGGGCATATTTGTTTTTGCCTTTCAAATTTGGTGTTATGGGGTTCTATATAGACTGTTGTTGCATTATAACAACATTACAGTATAATGTGAAAAATTAAAAACATGTTTTGTATATGTGTTCTTTAGGCCTCAGTTGATTATTGGGCTTTTGTGTGGTGTGTCTGTGTATTAAGATAGGGACAAGAGGTATGAGAAGGCTCCTTTTTTTTTTTTTTTTTTTAGGAGGAGAGTGTTGTATGGAAGAAGTGGAAGGGGAGGTTTGTGGTCAGCTTAAACTGTTAAAAGGCTTAGAGTCAATACTGAAGTAGAATATGGACATCTTAAGCTTTTTCTTTGCAAAGGATTGACTTGTATTTATAAAAGCATTGGCATTTCATTTATCTTTTTAGAATATCCCATTTTCTTGGGGATTAAGATAAGACTAAATTTGTTTTGACCTAGAAGAATAGAAAAATTAGAGTGTTTTACATTGTAGTGACTGTGAATTAAGTTTAAGGCTTTGGTAACTTACACATTTCCATATTGAACTATATTGTATAGTAGAGCCTTCAGTAAATGACATTCTCAGGTTGTATTGCTGAAGAAAAAAATTTAACATTGTAGAATGTAAATAAGTAGAATTGGTAGTGCTCTCATTAGAGATGCCTATTTGACCACTTTAAGAGTTATATGCCTGTGATGTATAGTTTTATTATTTGGTTCTTTGAATGTGGTTTTTGAGCCATTGACTAATATCATCAAAAGAGCTTCTGTGAAACAAGACAGCCCCCAGCTAATATGGAATGCCACCCAATTGTAATGAAAATTGGAATTATTCTCTAAAACTTTACATATTTTTACTATAAATGGTACTAATTACTTTGCTGTAGCAGTAACTTGAGGTGCAAACTTCCAGATTGCATATTTTCTTTAAACCACAGCTTGGCACTCTTGGTTTGGCTTAGGGTTGTCACTACAGCCTTCAAGCTGTTGCCTGTCCCTATTCATATTTTATAGTTTTGAGTGTTTTATCCTATTGAATTTCAGAGACCTAAACTTTTTTTCTTGATGAAATCCTTCCTCTACCTCCACTTCACATTCCTCAAGCACAGTGTTCTATCTAGTGCAAGAAAGAGGCATGCAGTTTAACTTAGTACATAGCAGGACTTTTAGAAATTTACTTAAAGAACTTTTATTTAACTTATTATTAGTCATAGTTTTATAGCCTTGTGGGTAATTATGGCTCCTAACATTATCAAGTAGCCCTCCTCTGTTTAATTGGACAGCTTTCCTTGGGTAGTCTTTGTAAGTTTGGGCATGAGAAAACAACTCTGAGCACCTCAGATTTGTGGTGGCAGGATACTATACATTGAATAGTAGTAGAAAAAGCTTTTGACTGGGCAACATTTGGTGTGGCCTTGGGCAAGTCAGTTAACCTCTCAACTTCAATTTTCTGTGTCCTCATCAGTAAAATGGGGATTATTTCTGCCCTACTACATCATGGGTTTGTTTAATGTCTTAGGTATGACTCTTTTACAGGAAAGGAAGCTATAAAGTTAGCCGTAAAAAGTTTATTACCATTATCATCATCCTGTGCAGTATTTTTTCTGTCTAGTATTATTATTTCTACTGTGCTTGAGAGGAAAAAATAAAACTAGGGAGGCAAAATAACTTGTTCACAGTCACATGACATGTAATTAATTGAATTTAAATAGGAATGTGGGCATCTTAATCCTTAGAGAGGTAACCTTTCAATAAATAGAGCTTTACAAAAACACTATTTTCTTAATAGATAGCATAAATATGTAAAGTGAGAAATGTATCTTTTGATATTTCACTCAAAGATGAGATGTTACATTTTACCTTTTATGTTCATATTAAGAGTATATGAAAATCTTCCACGATTGTTCATGTGTTAGAAATAGACATGAATTTTGAACATTATATCCTTGATTTCATTATTTATCATTTTTTCCACCTTATGAAAGCTTCTTGGGTTGTTAGAGGAAGTTGTACATGTTCCCTTTTTATTTAGATTGACGACATTACATTTACTGCAGACTTTTAGGTGAGGAAAGTTGATTCCTGAAGGTGAGAGAATAAAATTTATGAAAGTACAAATAGTAGTGTACACAGTTATAAATATGAGATTATGTATTTCATTATTTTTTCTTGGCATTTCACAGTTCAGTTTTGTAAAGTTGGTTTTCATACTTTAAGAACATTCAACTTTAGGATTTGATTAAATTTGAGGCAATCTTTTAAATTTTGGTAGTATTTAAGTGCCTTGTCCTGTTGATTCCTGGGTATTTGTTTTTCTTTTCCTTGTTTTCTTTTCTCTTCTTTTGGAATATCTTTCCAATTCTCCTATCTTTACCAGCTCAGGGCAGGGAAAATGTTTTGTCTTTATGCTCCAGGCAAGCCTTCTTCCTTTTGGACCGAGGGGTGGGGGGTGGGGGGTGGATGGAGAAGCATTTGTATTTCCTGTTATGTTTCAGTTTTGGGCTTCTAATAACTGAATTTTCAGTTGGGAGTGGGAGAGAGAGATTTTATTTTGGTTACCTGTTGTCAACAAAGATCAATGAAAGCCTGTCTTCTGGTTGTTGCCCTGGCATAGCTACCTTGCAATGTTATGTAAATTGATTAAATTTCAAACTGTTTCATTCCCTATAAAATAGGAGAAATGTGATCCAACCGTTCAAAACCTTTATAATTCTTGAAATGGATTGAGTTTTTTTCCATTCTTTAAAGAGCCAGTCCTCTGAAAAAAATTAACTCCAGCCACTAATTGATTTTTAGTTAGAAGGAATCTGAGATTATTTATACTCACTTCTGCGATAGTTCTGGCAGATGATTGTCCAACCTCTACTTGAACATTTTCTTTAAAATACAATGGTAATTCATATTTATTGTAGAAATACAGAAATGCTGCAAAAATCACAAAAAAACAAGTAAAAATCATTTTTAATACCATGACTCAGAGAGAACCACAGGTAGAATTTTGGTGTATGTAATTAAATGTAATCATTTTGAAATCAGACCGCCTGGGTTTGAATTCTTGGGCTCAGGTCATGCCACTGCTTACTAGCTCTTGGTCAAGACACGATTTCTTCAAACTTCAGTTCCTTCACCTGTAAAATAGGGTCAGTAGTAGTATTCACATGGAGATGATATTAAGATTTAAATTAGGACATATAGAGGGTGCGTGTGATAAATTGGCAAACTTTTAGTAACATGACATACGAAAGTGTTATATTTTGAAATAAAATGATTCTTGTATGTAAATACATAAACATAGTCATTTTAAAAATTGTTCAAAAAAGTCTCCATTTGCTGCAATAATAGACTATTCAACATGGAAATCTTGAGTGCGCCTTAATGAACTTTCCTTTATCCATGGACATCATCATGTTTTCAGTCTTAGCTTTAACAGCCTCTTTATTGGAATGAGGTTGTTAATTGACTTCTCTCTCACAAATACTGCATACGTAATAGTCTAAAGGATTTGCATCTGGTGAACTAGGTGGCCAGATTTCCTTTGACCAAAATTCAGGAACGTTGACACTGAGACATTCTTGCACCTTTTTGGCATTATGTGCTGGTGCACCATCTTATTGGAAGAGAAAATGCTGTCCATTTGTGACTTGCTTCATCCACAATATAACTTCTCTCAAAACATCAAGGTAAACATCAGCATTTGTCTTCAAGCCTTGTGGAAGCAAAGGGGGGAGGTCATGATATCTCCTTCATTGCTGATAATACCTAACACCATCACCGTAGCAGGAAATTTCATTTTCATGATAATTGGGACTTCATTAAGATTCTCACAAAATTACCTGTTGTTTTTCCTGTTGACTATTTGGTCCTGCTGAAAATTCTTTTCATCAGAGAAGAAATCAGAGGGATTTTTTCTTTGGGATTTTTCAATGTTTGCAGTTTCCTTGCTTTTTCAAACCACCTTTCCATTTTCTTTTTCAAACCACCTTTCCATTTTCTGCTGTGTCATAAACTGGCCTCTTCTGAAAACATACAATCTGTATCTGACATGTTCAGCAATAATCTTGCAAACTGTTGCATCCATCTGCAGTTATCTTGCTATGGAGCGCATTGACTTTCCTGGATCTTCATTGATGATCTCCTGGATTCTGTGTACTATATCTATCTGGACTTGTGCTATCCTTGCATACCTTGTCTGTTTTCCTTGTTGGTGTGGTGACATCAGGATCAGCATCATATACCTTCTTCACGTTGTCAACTGGACATAAAGGGATGTTATTGAAGTCCACAGTTTCCTTAGCAGTTGGTCCTGCACCCAGTCCAGAAATTATAGTTGCTCTAACATGGTATTCCTTCGACATGACAGTTGCTCTTAGAATTTAATACTTAATATCTGAAACAATGATGTTAAATCATAACCTTAAAAACATAGTTTTTCAAAATAAGCACATGAAATAAGGAGAGGCAATGTTATTGCCAATTTATCATGCGCACCCTGTATATAAAGCATGTGGCACAGTTTTGGCACATAGAAGGAACTCAGTAAGTGTTAGCTGTAGTTATTAGTGTTAAATTGTTGGAACTGAGTGAGAAACATTGTTTTATAATCTCTTTGAGCGTGACAGTATAATCTGAACATTTGCCCATATGATTTTCTTTTATATTTAAAAACTTTAAGGGATTATATGTAATTTTTATTTTTCTTTAATATTTTAAAAATTAATTTTGAATTTTTTGTATTGAACAATTTTTGTCCTTAGGTTGACCAGGGATACTTTGTCTTAAGGTAACCCATTCCATTAGTAAAATTGTGTTAGAAACTCTCCCCTTAAATTGAGGCTCATCTATTTTATTAGATCAGTAAACATTGAAATGTCTACTATTTGTGGTAGATGCCCAGCATTGTGTTAAATGCTGGGAAAATGAAAACAAGACATGGTTCTTGGTCTCAGGGAACCTAAAGTCTAGTAAGGGAGAGAGGCAATAAGAAGACTATGTTAAAGACAGTTGTATGTGGGGTTATATATAGATAGCATTTAATTTTGACTGGGTGGTTAGGGAAACCTGGGTTGAGTTGTGAATACTGTTGGGTCTTGTATACCATACGGAAATGTTTAAACTCTCTTTTGAAGGCTTTGGGCAAATATAATTTCACTTAATGGCTTATCCTTTAGTGGGAAAGATTGAGGAATATAATAAAGGGAAGTGATGGTATGAGGTAACCATAAAAGGTAGAAAATAGGGATCTAAATTCAGGTGGTGGAGTTAGGGACAGTGATGGTAGTGAAGGAAAGAATGGGCTTGATTTATAGTAAATGAGAGAGAGTGAACAGTTTAAGGACACTTAACAGTACTGGGCAGTATTAAAGATACATGTGAATTTGGAGACCATATCTTTGTTATGGTCATAGTCGCTAGAATTGAGGAGATCAAGGAAGTTTGAGGACCAGAAGTTGAATAGGTGTTCCACCTTGACATTGAAGTCACCTAAATTAGAGTTGCCAGATTTAGCAAGTTGAAATATAGGATGCCCAGTTAAATGTGAATTTTAGATAAACAATGGATATTTAGTATAAGTATTTCCCAAGTATTGCATGGGATATACTTATACTAAAAAGAATTACTGATGTTTACTTGAATTCAAATTTAATTGGGAGTTCTTTATTTTATCAGGCAACATTAGCCTAGATGATATCCAGATGGGTGGTGGATATGAGATAGGGGAGAAACTGAACCAGGATCCAAATTGTTTTGATGGTGGGGAAAAATATCAAGAAAGTTAGTAGGTGACTGTGACAGGATTAATTGATGAGTAGCACATGAGTCATGAGCCTTAAGGGAGAGTGGGAAGAGTAGAAAAGTGGGATTTGGCCTCTTAAATCTTCAATTTATTATTCCTAATTCTATCCTCCTATAACTTTTCAGAATAAGTTTGCCCTTTTACTTTAAAAATATTTGAGGACAGCTCTGGCTGGTGGCACAGTGGATAAGGCACCCGCCTGTGAACCCAAAGATCTCTGGTTCGATTCCCCAGCCAGGGCGCACGTAACCAGGTTGCAAGCCAGGTCTCCAAATAGGTCCGTAACTGGAGGCATGTGAAAGGCAGCCATACATTGAAGTCTCTCTCCCTCTCTGCCTCTCTTCTTTCTGCTCTCTCTAAAAATAATAAAATTAAAAAAATAAAATAAAATAACAACATTTGAGGACAAATCTTAACTCCCTAGGTTTTAAAAAGTTTTCTCAGAAAAATATCATATATTCAACCATTTCTTTCTTTTTTTTTTTCTTTTATTTTAAAAGATTTTATTCATTATTTTTAGAGAGAAGGGCAGGGAGGGGGAAAAAAGGGAGAGAAACATCAATGAATGGTTGCCTTTCACCTGCCTCCAGCTACAGACCTGGCTGGAGACCTGGCTTGCAGCCTGGTTATATGCCCTGACTGGGAATCGAACCAGTGACCTTTGGGTTTGCAGGCTGGCACCTATCCACTGAGCCACCAGCCAGGGCTTCAACCATTTCTTATAAAACATAATTTCAAGGCATCTCACTATTCTGGTACTTTGCCTTTTGGTGCATTGGTGGCTAATACTTAAACATACCATTTTTAAAATTTCTCAATATTTTTGTATATGAGGGTGTTATACAAGACATTAAAAAATGACAGGCTTCAGGCACATTAATTTTTTGGTATTTTTGGTGTTCATCTGATTACTAGTATAGTAAACCTATCAAAGAATGTTAATTGGCATGTGTGTGCATGTCTGTTTTTTAGTCTTACTATAAATTTCAAGTATATACAAAAGTAGAGAGATGATTGTAAATGAATCCCCAATGTATTCATTACCCAGCTTCTGCTCAGTTTTATTTCATCCATACTCCTACCCATTTCCTGCCCAGCATCTTTCCATTATTGTGAAACAGCCCCAGTTATCATCTCATTTCAGCAGAACTACTACTATTTCTTTTTGACTTGTCTTTTTATATTTTGCTTCTCAGTTTCTTTTTTCTTCATTTTGTTTTAAAATTTTTTCAATTACAGTTTACATTCAGCATTCTTCTGTATTAGTTGCAGATGAATGACAAAGTGGTTAGAAAATAATGTACTTTATGGAGTGGGTTCCCTGGGTCTCACCCCCCCCCCTTCAGGTACCCACCTGGCACCATACGTGGTTATCTCTATATTCCCTATGCTGTAATCTACATCTCTGTGACTGTTTTGTGATTACCAATTTGTACTTTTAATCCCTTCACCTTTTTTTTTTTGTTTTTTAAAAGATTTTATTTATTATTTTTTAGAGAGAGGGGAAGGGAAAGAGGCAGAGAGGGATGTATGGTTGCGTTTCACCTGCCTCCAGCTACTGACCTGGCTGGAGATGTGGCTGGAGACCTGGTTGGAGACCTGGTTATGTGCCCTGGCTGGGAATCAAACCAGTGACCTTTGGGTTCCCAGGCCGGCACCTTATCCACTGCACTAGCTAGGGTTCCCTTCACCTTTTTCATCCAGTCCACCAACCCCCCATCCCTTTAACAACTGCTGTTCTATTCTCTGTATCTATGAGTCTGTTTCTATTTTGTTTGTTTATTTTGTTAGACTCCACATGTAAGTGAAATCATATGGTGTTTGTCTTTCTCTGTCTGGCTTATTTCACTTAGCATAATACTCTCTTCCATCACAGCATGACCTTTTCTTAACTCATGTTGATGTTAAGAGCTGTGTGATATGAAAACAGTACTCAATTAAGAATTAGAAAACTTGAGTTTGAATCCTAATTTTCTGAAAGAAAAAGAAGAATGAGTTAATCTGGGCTAGTCAGGCTGTATGAGCCCTAGATTCCTGATATTTTGAAGAGATTGTGTGTGGATTGGGAGGGGACGTAATGCTCCCTGCTTTTACAGTCCTTAGTCCTGAAATTCCTCTTCCCCTCTGCCCACCCCTGATTCCTAATTGAGTGCTGTTACCGTCCCAGGTGTGACACCATTCTGTTTTTCATGACTTCTGAAAGTCACTGATAGCATTTCTCTTACCACCTTTCTAAATTTTCACCTGTACTCTAGGATTAATTCACGTAGACTTGAATTCAGATAAAGCAGGTAGGGTCATTAAGCTTTTATCTAAGCTGATGGCTTTCAGTAGTGTTCTTCACATTTGAAGATCATTTTGTTTCATGCTAAAACAATTAGACATAAAATTGAATCAAGTAGTTCTGCTTTTATTTAATCTCTTGTTGGTAATTATACCATGTACTCTTAACTAGTGGTTCGTAACCTTCTTCATCTTCATCTTAATATAAATTTTAGAGCCTTTAAATATTTATTTTAACATAGTTAAAGTTTTTAGTTATTCTTAACTTTTAACTTTTTATAGTCTGTCAGCTTGTCCATTGTTATATAGCATATGTTTTTTTTTCCCTTAAGTGTTCTTATATGGCCCTGCTTTGTCATTCTGGTATATACCATGTTTCCGTTGGGGTCGCTGGTATGGCCCATCCCTTTGGGTTGCTGGCTTGACCCTCTTTTTCCCAAGGAAACCCACTGCACTCTTGATTTTCACGTCCGGACAGTAATAAAATATTTGTTTTCATTAAAAAAAATGTTCTTAGAAATATTGAACTCTTGGGGATGGGAGAGGAGGATCAACTGGAACAGCCCCATTAATTTCTTTAGATGTGTTAGCTTTACTAACTTGCCTAAGATTTTTGTTAAAAATACAGATTTCCTGGTCCCACTGAACAGCTGTGTGTTCTAGAGGTATGGACAATAGGTTGCAGTTTTAAAATAGTTTTCCAGGTCATTTTATCATAAAACTGGGTATGACATGTAGGGAGACTTTAGTTTCTGGGTAGTAGTTAGTAGGTCACAGTACAGTCATCTATACTACTGGAACAAGCAGAAAAAAACTAGATGAAGTTTTAAAACCCTATTTAAAAAAAAATATCAGCAGGCTCCCCTGGTTAGATAGCTCATTTGGTTAGAGCGTTGTCCCTATATGCCAAGGCTGGGATTTGATCTCCAATCAGGGCGAATACAAGAATCAACCAATAAATGCATAATAAGTACAATAAAAATTGCTATCTTCTTTCTCTCTGTTTCTCTTACTCCCTGCCCTTCCCTCTCTCTTCTTCCCTCCCTCTGTCTCTAAAATCAATCAAAAAAATATTTTTTTTTAAATATTAGAGGACTGTAGAAATAATGAGGACTAGATGAATTAAAGTTCCATAAATAGAAGAGCTGTTTGTTAGGTAAGAAGCAGAGTGCTGACATTTGTTGATTCTGGACACAAACTAAAGAAAAAGGATGAAACAGTGGTGAAATGCAATATAGCTCTCACATAGTTCAATTCCATTTTTTCCCCAAAGATTTTATTTATTTTTTAGAGAAAGGGGAAGGGAGGGAAGAGGAGAGAGAGAGAGGGAGGGAGGGAGAGAGAGAGAGAGAAAGAGAGAAAGAGAGAGAAAGAAAGAAAGAAAGAAAGAAAGAAAGAGAAACATCTTGGGTGCCCCCAACTGGGGAACTGGCCCGAAATGCACACTTGTGCTCTAACTAGGAATTGAACCAGAGACCCTTTGATTTGCAGACTGAGCCACAGCAGCCAGGGCACATAGTTCAACTCCTGAATGGATTGAAATGATTAGCTTCTGTCATCCCTTTTCTAATAGAGTAAATGGGGAACTCTCACCAGGAACACATATTCTAGAGTTTCTAAGGTTCTTTCATGTATAATATTGAGCATAGAAGGAATAATTTCTTTAAATTTGAAAAGATGGAAAACTGTGACCCATAATCAAGAATGAACATTAACTGTAGAAGTAGACTCACAGGTAATTGAAATTAGCAGACAAGGACTTTAATATACTAAAGGAAAAAATAAGATATGAAGTACAAAATGAATAAAAGATTGGAGAATTTCTATACAGAATTGGAATTCATAGAAAAGAATGAAAAACACAATGTTGGTTGCTTAAGGTCTTTCATTTACATGTTAATCAGATAACTTTGGTATAGGACTCTAGGACCTCATTTAACCTCTTGCACTATATTCTTTTTTAGTTTGTCTCTTAAAAAAAAAAAATATATATATAATATAACATATATGTATATGTAATAATACATATATTATTTATTATATACATATAATGTATAATACATATATTATACATTATGTATAATGTATAATACATATATGTATTACATATATATTATATATATATAAATAAAATTGATTATGCTATTACATCTGTCCCAGTTTTACCCCCTTTGCCTCCTCCACCTGGTACCCTCATTCCCTCCAGCAGCCCCTCCCCCCTTAGTTCATGTCCATGGATAATGCATATAAGTTCTTTGTCTATTCCATTTCCTGTACGGTTCTTAACATCCAGCTGTCTATTTTGTACTGACTAATTTGTACAGGGTGTGCGTGATCAATTGGCAAAATTTTAGTAAAATAAACAACATACCACAAAAGTGTTATATTTTGAAATAAACTTATTCTTATATGTAAATACATAAACATAGTTATTACTTTTTAAGTAGTTCAAAAAAGTCTCCATTTGCTGCAATAATATACTCGATTCAACTTGGGAATCTTGAGCACGCCTTAATGAACTTTATCCACGGACATCATCATGTTTTTAATCTTAGCTTTAACAGCCTCTTTATTGGAATGAGGTTGTTTATTAACTTCTCTCTCACAAATACTGCATACATAATAGTCCAAAGGATTTGCATCCGTTGAACTAGGCGGCCAGATTTCCTTTGACCAGAATTCAGGAACATTGACACTGAGTTATTCTTGCACCTTTTGGGCCTTATGAGCTTGTGCACCATCTTGTTGGAAGAGAAAATGATGCCCATTTGCGACTTGCTTCATCTACAGTACAACTACTTCTTTCAAAACATCAAGGTAAACATCCTGGATCTTCATTGATGATCTCCTGGATTCTGTGTACCATATCTAGATTTGTGCAATCCTTGCATACCTTATGCGTGTTCCTTGTCAATGTGGTGACATCAGAATCAGCATCATACACCTTCACGTTGTGAACTGGACATAAAGGGATGTTATTGAAGTCCTCAGTTTCCTTAGCAATTGGCCCTGCACCCAGTCCAGAAATTATGGTTGCTGTAACATTGTATTCCTTCGACATGACAGTTGCACTCAGAATCTATTTATTTATTTTTAAAGATTTTATTTCATTATTTTTAGAAAGAGGGGAAGGGAGAGAGGCAGAGAGGGAGGGAGACATCAATGTATGGTTGCGTTTCACCTGCCTTCAGCCACAGACCTGACTGGAGACCTGGTTTGCGACCTGGTTATGTGCCCTGGCTGGGGAATCGGACCTGCGACCTTTGGGTTCGCAGGCTGGCACCTTATCCACTGTGCTACCAGCCAGGGCTTTGCTCTCAGAATTTAATACTTAATATCTGAAACAATGATGTTAAATCATAACCTTAAAAACATAGTTTTTCAAAATTAATAAGCATATGAAATAAGGAGGTGCAGTGATTGCCAATTGACCTCACATACCTTGTATTTCTTAATCCCTGTACCTTTTCACCCATTCTCTCCCTTCCCCCTCCTAGCTACCTGATAACCCTCCAAATGATCTCCATGTCTATGATTCTGTTCCTGTTCTGGTGGTTTGCTTAGTTTGTTTTTTAGATTCAATTGTTGACCATTGTGAATTTATTGCGATTTTAATGTTCATAGCTTTGACCTCTTTGTTTTTCTTATATAATTCCCTTTAACATTTTATATAATAATGGGTTGGTGGTGATAAACTCCTTTAGCTTTACCTTGTCTGGGAAGCACTGTATCTGCCCTTCCATATTAAATGATAGGTTTACTGGATAGAGTAATCTAGGTTGTAGGTCCTTGCCTTTCATCGCTTTGAATACTTCTTGCCAGTCCTTTCTTGCCTGCAGTTTCTTTTGAGAAATCAGTTGATAGTCTTATGGAAACTCCTTTGTAGGTAACTCTGCTTTTCTCTTGCTTCTTTTAAGATTCTCTCTTTATCTTTTAACTTGTGGCATTTTAATTATGACATGTATTGGTGTGATCCTCTTTGGTTCCAACTTGTTTGGGACTCCATGCTTTCTGGACTTGTATGTTTATTTCCTTTGTCAAATTAGGGAAGTTTTCTTTCATTATTTTTTTAAGTAAGTTTTCAGTTTCTTATTCTTTCTCTTCTTCTGGCGCCCCTATGATTTGGATGTTGATTCCTTTAGAGATGTCCCAGAAGCGCCTTAGCTTATCCTCTTCTTTTGTTTTTTAATTCCTTTTTTTCCTTCTCGCTGTTCCAATTGAATGCTTTTTTCCCCCCTTATATTCCCAATCATTAATTTGATTTTTGGCTTCATCCTCTCCACTGTTGGTTCCCCTGGATTTTTCTTTTATTTCATTTAATGTCATCTTCATTCCTGCCTAAGTCTTTTTTATGTTGTGGAAGTACCCAATGAGTTCCTTGAGCATCCTAATAACCAGTGATTTGAACTCTGCATCTGATTGGTTACTTTTGTCCATCTTGTTTAGTTCTTTTTCTGGGGCATTTGGGCCATATTTTTTTGTCTCCTTAATTTGGGAGCCTCTATGTGTTTCCTTCTTCTTTTTTTTTTTTTTTTTAATATTTTATTTTCATTATTTTTAGAAAGAGGGGAAGGGAGAGAGGCAGAGAGGGAGAGAGACATCAATGTATGGTTGCTTTTCACCTGCCTCCAGCCACAGACCTGACTGGAGACCTGGTTTGCAACCTTGTTATGTGCCCTGACTGGGAATCGAACCTGCGACCTTTGGGTTCGCAGGCCGGC
>PVIW01008017.1:0-26415 GCA_004026585.1 Noctilio leporinus | reverse complement strand
GTTTCCTTCTGTGTATTAGGTAGAGATACTTTTACTCCCTGTCTTAGTAGCATGGCCTATTGTAGAAAAGTGCACGTGTAAGTTGTATGGGACGGAAACTTAGGTCGTCACCAGGGTGGCACAGCCTGTGTTACCACTCTGTGGCTGTATGTGGGGAATGGCTTGGACAATGCTGCTGCCTGGCCTCTTGAATTTTGCCCTGGCAGGAGCTGTCTCCCAGCCCTCACCCTGTTGCAGTCACTTCAGTTTCTCCCTGTATGCCACTGGCGCCCTTCAAGGTGTTGCCCTGGTGCTGAATCCCAGAGGAGGTGAGTCTGCCTAAGTCCTAAATCTGTTGCAAGCCCTTTAAGAGAAGTCTTCTGAGAATCCCACAGTTTTTTCTACTGTCCCAACCCCCATTGGTTTTTATAGCCAGAAGTTATGGGGACTTAACCTTTCTGGCTCTGGAATCTGGGCTGGGTGGTCTGGTCTGAGGCTGAGGTCCCTTGCTCCAGGGGTATCCTTCCCAATTTTTATCCATCACACCTGGATGTGGGACTGTCCATTCCACCTCTCCAGGCCTCACCATGAGTCTGCACCCCTCCTACCTATCTGGCTGAATGTGGCTTCTTTAAATCCTTGGTTGTTGGAATTCCATACAGCTCTATTTTCTAAGGATTTTGGGTGATCTTTGTTTTGTATTCTAGTTGTAATTTTTGCTATAGTTGTGATAGGAAGTGAAGCATGTTTACCTATGCTTCACCTTGACCCAAAGTCACGCTATTCTTTATTCTAAAAAAGTGGGAAAACAGGTCAATGTAATGTATACTATTTAACTTCCAGCAAGGCAGGGATTATGTCTGTCTTGTTGACTGCTTTACTCCCAGGGCTTTTTATAGTGCCTGGCACATTAAAAACAAAAAACTCAATAATCTGAAGTTAATTATTCACTGGATGCATTTAATAGCAGATTATATACCACAAAAGACAATATTAAAGAACTTGTAGACAAGTCAGTAGGAAGTATTCAGTTTGTAGCACAGGAAGAAGACTGGATGGGGAGGTGCAACAGAACCTAAAAGATGTGTAGAACAATAAAAAGTCAAATAATAGAGTAATTGGAGACCCAGGAGTAGTGAAGAGAGACTAATGTGAAAGCACATTTTTAAAGTAATAGTGTTAAGATATTTTCTAAAACTGATGAAAGAAGTTAATCAACCCACAGATTCAATTAGTTTAGCAAAGCCCAGCAGGATAAATACAAAGGAAAGTTCAGCATATGTTAATTGAAATGTTGAAACTTGAGACAAAGGGAAACTCTTAAAAGCACCAAAGGAAAAAGAAAGATACATTACTTTCAAAGTAAAAATAATACTTATATAATTGATGACTGACTTTTGAACACAATGGTAGAAACTGGGAAAAATGAAAAGACATCTTTAAAGTGTTGGGGAAAAACTTCCAAGTTAGAATTCCATTCCCAGCAGAAATATCCTTTAGGAATAAAGACATTTTTAGACAAAAGCTGAGAGACTTAATCACTATCAGGTTTCTATTATAAGAATTACCAAAGGAAGTTCTTTAAGGAGAGACATATCTCAAGTGTAAGGGTAAAACTATAGGAAAAAAATGAAGAGCACCCTTTTGGGTATGAACAAAATATACCCAATATGAATAATTATAGAAGAACATTGCCTTTCTGCCTGCTGCTCTTAGGAACGTCATTGAAACTTCAAAAAAAAAAAAAAATTATTTATTTTTAAGAGAGAGGGCAAGGGAGGAAGAAAGAGAGAAAGAGAAACATAGATTCGAGAGAGAAACATTAATTGGTTGCATCTTGTATGTGCCCTGACCAGAGACCTAACTCCCAACTCAGGCATGTGCCCTGAACAGGAATTGAACTGACACAGTTTGCTTTGTGAGATGACTCCCACACCAATTGATCTACACTGGTCAGGGCTATTGGAACTATATTTTAGGAATTTTATTTTTTATACTAGAGTAAGAATATCAACAGCTTTATTAAGGTAAACTTGCCATACAAAAGATAAGCTACTTAGAAATGTACAGTTTGGTGAATTTTAATATACTTAATAAGCCTGTGTGATAACATCACCCCAGTCAAGACAATGAACATATATCACCCCAAAAAGTTTCCTTCGGCCCCTATAATCCATTCCTACCTCCAACCCTTCCCTAGGAACTGTTTTGCTCAATCTATATATCAACATTTATTTTTTTTATTCCGTTGTTGATAGCTATTTGGGTTGCCCCAAGGTTTTAGCTTTTACAAATAAAGCTGTCATGAAGATTCATAGACATGAGTTTGTGTGGACATGTACTTTTTCTGGAGTAAATGCAAAGGGGAGTGGAATGGCTGGGTCATATGGTGGTTATATGTTTGACTTATTTTTTTTGTGGGGGAAGCTTAGGTACATTTATTCCTATACAAATCATTTCAAAATCAAGTCTGGGGTAGTCATTGGCCCCCTCCCCCTCAATGTGCAATGGCTTGTTGCTGGCCTTCTGCTCTACCTGACCCCTCTCACCCTTTCTAGGAAGCTTTTTAGTTTTTCCTTACAGGCTCTGGAAGATCAGGAGATAAATCCAGCTCACTAAAACCTAATAATAAAGTGCTGATGGAGAGTCAAGGGACAGACTGCAAGTGACAGCTCTTGGCCCTCTAAAACTTTCCCAGGCCCAGCTGTGGGGAGACCCTTGGATGATTCCAGCAGCTGCACACAGGGGATGTGTGAAACCCCAATTTGGGTGGGATCCTCCTTTTTAAGCCCCCAAACCATCTCCAACAGGTGGAAAGCTACATTACTGGATGGCAGAAAAGGGGGCTTGGTTCTTAAGAACTGGTGGCAGCTGGGTGGATTGGCTAAGAAAACAGCTAAATAGTTGTGCTACTGCTATCAGAGTTTCCTAAACCTTGGGGAGTTTGTTCAGAAATAACCCTCAAGTTTCCAGGAGAAGGTGGGAAAGTGAACACAAGACCCCCAGGAAGCTGGGGCCCCAAGTAAAGGATTGATTGCTGGAAGGGTCCAGTCTTAGCGAGGACAGATCCAAGGCAGTCAGTCGGGGGAGGTGTGGGAAGATCTCACACTTCACATTAGAACCTGACTTAAGCCAAAGGATCTCAAGAGAGGCAGCAAGGACTTTATCCGAGGCCACTCATGGCAGAGCCAAGACCCAGGTTCTAGCCTCGCACCTCTGGAACACCCTTCTCCAACCCACAAGTGGCCAGCTGGTGCAGCTTTTCTCTTTGGCTTTGGGAAGTGAGGGGGCAACAGAAAGCTCCCAGCTCCTGAGGACAGGGAGTGATTGTCCCAGTCAATAGGGAGTCATTTGGGGTTTATCTTGGGGATCTGGATCAAGTCCTCATTTTCCTAGGGAACCCAAGAACCTAAGTCTGTGCTCCCTAGACCGCCTAAATCCCCGTAGAGGCTCCTACTTAACTTTTTAAGAAGCTACCAATCATTGTTTTCCAAGTGATTATACCATTTTACAGTAGTATATGAGAATTTCAATTGCTCCACATCTTTGTCAACACTTTTCTTTTAAAAAAATTTAATTATATCCATCCTAGTGGGCGTGAAGTGGTATGTCATTATGGTTTTGATTTGTATTGCTCTGAAGACTAATGATATTGAGCGTCTTTTCATGTGCTTATTTACCATCAGGATATTTTTTTTGGTGGAGTGTATATTCAGATCTTTTGCCCATGCTATAAAAATTGGGTTTTGTTCTTCTTCTTCTTTTTTTTTAATGTTAAGCCTTGAGAATTTATAATATGCTGAATACAAGTTCTTTATGAGATATGATTTAGCAAATATTTTCTGGCTTTTTTTTTCCTCACAGTTTTTTGAAAGCTTCTGTTCTTAATTTTGCTGAAGCCTAATTTATCAATTTTTCTTTAAAAAAAAGATAATGTTATTAACGGTGTATCTAAGAAACCTTTGTCTAACAGATTCACAAAGATTTTTATCTTATGTTTTCTAGAAATTATCTTTTAGGTTTTACAATGTAGGTCTATATTTCAGTTAATTTTTGTACTTGATGAGATTCTATGTCTGTTGTTTGCTAGTTCACATAGTCTTGATTATTTTAGTTTTTTTTTAATAGTAGAATCTGAAATTAGGTTATAAATTCTCCAATTTTGTTCTTTTTCAAGATTGTTTTAGCTAGTAGTATAATAATCCTTTGCATGTCCATGTACAGTTTAGGATCAGTTTGTCAATTTCTGTAAATAATCCTTTTTTGAGAGAGATTGTGTTGAACTATAGATTAGTTTTGGGAGGGTTTCCACTTTAACAGATTATTATTATTATTATTTTAATTATTTATTTATTTATTTCCAGAGATGGGGGAAAGGAGGGAGAAAGGAAGGGAGAGAAACATCAATGTGTGGTTGCCTCTTGTACACCCGCAACTGAGGACCAGGCCTGCAACCCAGGCATGTGTCCTGACTGGGAATCCAACTGGTGACTCTTTGGGTCACAGGCCAGTGCTCAGTCCACTGAGCCACAACACCCAGAGCTGTTCTATTATTTTAGTTGTAATTTTGATGTGGTGGTGCAAATAGGCATGTCATTTCTTGCATGTACCGGCATGTTGATTGGAAGTCTATAGTTTATGTTTAATTGTTGGTATTTGCACAAGTTGCAAGTACCATTTTCAGTTTGAATTGGGTTTCTGACTCAGTTTTAATGTTGCTGAATTTATCAGAATGCTATGATTTGCGGTTTTTTAGATTTTTGGTGTGTGTCATTCTTCCTTGATCTTATTAAGATATTCCCCTATTATTTTCTAAAAGTTTTTTAAAGCTCTAATGCTACACTGAAGTCTGCAATGCACACAGACTTTGTTTTATGTAAGGATCCACTTTTACTTTTGTTCTGTGTGGTAACAAGTAACTGATTGTTCCAGCCTGTTTATTGAGTAGTCCATTCTTCTCCCTATAATCTGCAATGCTTTCTCAGTTGAAAATTAAGTTTCCTTATATGCACAAGATTCGTTTCTGGGCCCTGTATTTTACTATCTGTCCTGGTCCCAGTAATCCACTTGACTAGTTTTTCTAATCACTGTGGCTTTTAATAAGTCCAATAATCAAGTATGGTAAATCCCCTAACTTTTTCTTCAGGAAAAGTCTTATAAGTGCTTTTGCATCTTGGTGTTAGAATGAGCTTTTGATTTTCATTAAAAAATGGTGGTAGGAGTTGGAATGGTATTGCATTGAGTCTTTGGATCAAATCGAAGAGAATTGATTGACATCACTTTGATATTGAGGCTTCCTGTTTGAGAATATTAATATGTGTATAGCTTTCAAGTTAACCTTTAAAAATTTATTACAATTTCATTTTATAATTTTTTCATTATTTAAATAACCTGCACAATTTTCTTAGAATTTTTAAAATTAGTAGATTTGTCACTTTTTTTGGAGGTGTATCAATTTTAGGATGTGTTTGTGCTTTATTAGGCACATAGAGATTTAAGATGATAACGTCCAAGTGATTTGATTCTTTTTAAAAATATTTATTTATTTTTAGAGAGAGGGGAAGGGAGGGAAAAAGAGGGGAAGAGGGAGAAACATTGATCAGTTGCCTCTCTCATGTGGCACCAAACTCAAAATCCAGGCATATGTCTTGACCAGGAATCAAACTGGAAATCTTTCGCTTTTGTGTGAACATGTTTTCAGCTCCTTCGACTAAATACCATGTGGCAGGATCGCTGGATCAAATGGTATGCCATTACCTTTTCAGATACTGCCTCTTCCCTATTATCTATTGGTCTCCTTTTGAACTAAAATTAGAGGCATATAATATTGTTTGAGTATGAGTCAAGCAGTGGTTAAGTTTATTTTATGCTTCCTCAAGTTAGTAGCTTTCATTTTTTTCATTTGTTTTGTTTTTGTACCTGTTAATGCTTTACACCATTAACATACTTTCAGTATTGTTTTTCATACAGTATTGTTTAATCTATTCATTGAAATTGTTTTCCCTGAGTACTTACGCCTCTCTCCTTTGTAGGGTTAGCTGCTTGCTAGGCCAGGTGTGCACTTGTAACCCTTCATTTTTTTTGGAAATTTCCATTGCCTCTGTCCTGTATTAATTTCTCTGTTTTGTGGATACCATTAGTTTCCTTTTTCACGTATTGGAATTGATCAATTTTTAAAACTTTTTTCTCTCAGAGTGTTTTCTTTTTGTTTGTTTATTTTCCTGGAGAGGGTCTTGACTATCTTACAATTCTTTAATGTTTTGTTTATTTGTCTGTGGAGAGTTAACGTTGCAGAGTTAACTCTGGAGTTCTCAGGAAGTTCTGCTTGCAAGGTTGTCTCTTGGCTGGTGTCTGGAAACTTGGATTTTGGAAGGGTTCCTAGCATACCTTGGTAAGAATGACTCTCTGTGCTTAAACTGTGCCAAAGTGATTTATGCTGAACACCTGATTTCCAACTGGGTGCCTGGGACTTTGGTATGTGCTAGGCAGAGGGTACCCCCAATAAAAACCCTGAGCACTGAGTCTCTAGTGAATTTACCTGGTAGACTATATTTCACATGTGTTGTCATAACTCATTGCTGGAGGAATTTAGCATTTCTGGTCTTACTCAGCTGGGAGAAGACTCCTCTTGGAAGCTTGTGTCTTGTTTTCTCCGGCCCTTACACTTTTTCCTTTTGCTGATTTTGCTTTGTATCCTTTTGCTGTATTAAATCATAATTGTGAATGCAACCATATGTTGAGACCGGTGAGTCTACCTAGCAAACCGCTGAACCTGAGAGTGGTCTTGGAGACTCATGACACACTGTCATATTTAACTTTCTTAATGTTCTTTACTGCTCTTTATTCTCACTTGCTCTTTTTAAAATATTCTTTAAAATTCTTGTTAATGTCTCTTAGTATGTAAATACTTGAGTGTGAAATTTTCTTCTCATCCCTGAATTATCTTTTTCTCAAAATTAATTCATGCGTGCATTTGCTTGATTCTCTTTCTGTTAACAGAAGCCTCTTATGCCTGGTGATTCTGGGCTTTCTTATCTCATTAAAAGAGTATATATATATATATAATTAAAAATATTTTATTCATTATTTTCAGAGAGAAGGGCAGGGAGGGAGGAAGAAAGGGAAAGAAGCATCAATGTATGGTTGCCTTTCACCTGCCTCCAGCTAAGGACCTGGTTGGTGACCTGACTTGCAATCTGGTTATGTGACCTGATTGGGGAATTGAACCAGTGACCTTTGGGTTTGCAGGCCAGTGCCAGTCCACTGAAGCACACCAGCCAGGGCTCACTTTAAATATTTACTCTTAAATGTGGAAGAGTTGGAATCTTATGTACAGGAGCTTCACTGTAGGTGAATTTGTAGTGAGGTAACTTTATTGTTAAAAGCCCTCTAAATGCAGGTCTTTTCTTTGAGCCTTCAGTTTCTTTGGGAAAGTGTTGCTTAGTTGCTTACCTAGGAAGATAAATACCTGGTTCTGAGACCTAGATGGAGTGAAGAGGCTGGTGTTTTTATGGTATGGAGATTTTTCACTCAATTATGTGGAAATATTATTTTACAGTTCATTTGTAAGATACAGGTAAAGGAAACAGTTGCTTGATTTTTATTCTGATATCACCAAACTGTCTAAAGACTCAATGATAAAGTAGCAGGAACCACACTGCATTAGATAATAAAGAGGTTATTAAAGGAGGTAGAATTAGTGTAACATACTACAGTCAAATACCACATAATTATGTTTTGTTCAACAACAGACCACATATACAGCAATGGCCCCACAATATTATAATAGAGCAGAATTTCATGTAAGAAGTGGAAGAATATGTGACTCAGGAGAAATTTTTTTCTCTGATGGGAGCAGTTATGTGTGGGGATTGGCAATAGATTCTCACCTACCACACCGCAATTTTTTTTTTAAGATTTTATTTAATTATTTCTAGAAAGAGGGGAAGGGAGAGAGGCAGAGAGGGAGAGAAAGACATCAATGTATGGTTGCCTTTCACCTGATTCCAGCCACAGATCTGACTGGAGACCTGGTTTGCAACCTTGTTATGTGTCCTGGCTGGGGAATCGAAACTGCGACCTACACCTCAATTTTGAGAGTACAGAATACTGACCTGTTTCAGCACAGAGGGTTTACACCGCCTCCCACCCCTTTCTCCCATCTAGCTTGATGGTCTTCAGAGTACGTTGCTGTACATTCTTTGTGGAGGATCTAAGAGCCTGTACAAGGACACAGATCTACAGGAGCTACCTTAACAAGTATTAAGTGCCACTGCCACTTTAGTAAAAGTTTTCTGTGGTAGTATGGAGCCAGCCTGTCCCTGTGCTTTGGAAATATTTTCAGGTTGAAATGTTATATAAAGTACAGATAAGTTTTATTTCTCTGATCAAATCAATGCTAGAGAGAACTTTTTCTGCCAGATAGGGTCAGTGGAACTAAAAACAAATTTTCAAAGTCAAAATACTGAGTTCTTTCTAACAGATCCATAGATACAGAGAACAAGCTGGTGATTACCAAAGGGCAAGAGGGTAGGGGGTTAGGGAGAAATACTTGCATTAAAATAGGAAATGTGATAATATCCATAATAGTTTTAAAAAGATACTGTGTCCTCAGTTCTATACCCTCTCCATGTTAAACACCCTTTTTTCTTCTTCTTCTTTTTTTTTTTTTAAATGAATACCATAAAGTTCTTTAATCTGACCACTGCCGCAACATCCAACATCCAAAACCACATTGCCATGCCAGTTCCCTATGCACCTTTATCCCTCCATCTTGATTTCTTATTCGTACTGATCCTCAGGCCACCTTTCACTCCCTATGGACAGTCACCATTATGCCTAATCTATGCCTTACCCAGGCAGTTTCTCCTCAATATTTCTCATCAGTGAAGGCCACATTCCTGTTCATGGAGCAGCATTGACAGCTTCAATGACAGTATTTATAAAGTCAACAGTCGTGTATAGTGATGTCCTGGAACTTCATGTTCATTCACCACTCACTCATTCACGCACTTGATCAGCGCAGCTAGCAGTTCTGCAAGCTCCATTCACAGTTAGTGCTCTGTGTAGGTCTCCCATTTTTACCTTCTATACTGTACCTTTTCTATGTTTTGGTATGTTTAGATACACAAACGCTAACCTTCTTGTCACCAACATCTGCAGTTTCCTGTACAGTAACTTGCTGCACAGGCTTGTAGCCTAAGAGTAATACAATACGGTCTAGGCATTAGTAGGCTATACCATCTTGGTTTGTGTAAGTGCAACCTGTGATGTTTGCACAGTGATGACATTGCCTCATGGTGAAATTTCTCAGTCTACATCCCCTTTGTTAAGTGACATAGGACTGTAGTTCATTCTTTTATGTACCAAGCATTTATTAATTGCCTTTCAAATTCTTAACCCCAGGGAATAAAACAGGTTACAAGAAAGATACCTTCTCTATTCCTATGGAACTTGCATTCTTGTTTGAGTGATGCATACGAGTATTAAACAACTTACCATCTACTTATTTTACAGTTGTTTTAAGAACTATGCAAGAGAAGTCAAAAAGGAGTTTCATTTTAAATTTTTTGAGGATACTGCATATACTGTTTTCCACAGTGGCTGCACCAGCCTGCATTCCCAGCAGCAGTGCACTAGGGTTCCCTTTTCTCTACATCCTCACTAGCACTTGCTGTTTGTTGACTTATTAATGCTAGGCATTTGGGCTGGTGTGAGGTGATATCTCTTTGTGGCTTTAATTTGTATCTCTCCGATGGTTACTGATGTTGAGCATTTTTTTATATGTCTATGGGCCATCTCTATGTTCTGTTGGAGAAATGTCTATTCAGATCCTTTGCCCATTTTTAAATTGGATTGTTTGTCTTCCTTGTGTTAAGTTGTATTAGTTCTTTGTACATTTTGGAGGTTAAACTGTTAACAGATGTATCTTTGGTGAATATGTTCTCCCATACAATGGGTTCCCTTGTCATCTTGCTGATGGTTTCTTTAGCTGTGCAGAAGCCTTTTAATTTGATGTAATTCCATTGTTTATTTTCTCCTTTGTTTCCCTTGCCCTAGGAGATATATCAGCAAAAATATTGCTACATGAGATATCTGAGATTTTGCTGCCTATGTTTTCTTCTAGGATTTTTATGGTGTTGTGACTTTCATTTAAGTCTTTTATCAATTTTTTTTTAGTTTATTCTTCTATACAGTGTAAGTTGGTGGTCTAGTTTAATTTGTTTTTGCATGTACGAGCCCAGTTTTCCCAATACCATTTATTGAAGAGACTGCTCCATTGTATTCTCTTACCTTCTTTATGAAATATCAGTTGACTATAATGATGTGGGTTGTTTATTCCTGGGCTCTTGTTCTGATCTAGGCCTTATAGTATAGTTTGATATCAGGTATTGTGATACCTTCAACTTTGTTCTTCTTTTGCAAGATTGCTGAAGCTATTTGGGTTCTTCCTTGGTTCTATCTAATTTTTGGAATATGTGCTCTAGATCTGTGAAATATGCCATTGGTATTTTAGAAGGAATTGCATTGAATCTTTATATTGCTTTGGGTAGTATAGACATTTTTTTTTTTTTTTAGTATAGACATTTTAATGGTGTTCTTTCAATCCCAGAACATGATATATGTATATATTTCCACTTACTTGAATCTTCTTCAGTTTCTTTCTTCAGTGCCCATTGTCTTCTGAGTACAGGTCTTTTACATTCTGGGTTAAATTTATTTCTACCAAAGGTCGCAGGTTCAATTCCCCAGCCAGGGGACATAACCAGGTTCCAAACCAGGTCTCCAGTCAGATCTGTGGCTGGAGGCAGGTGAAAAGCAACCATACGTTGGAAAAAAAAAAATTATTTCTAAATACCTTTTTTTTTGTTGTTGCAGTAGTAGATGGGATTTTTTGTTTGTTTCTCTCAAACAAAACTTTTTGTTTTGTTTTGTTTGATGGTTCATTATTGATGTATAAAAATGCCATCAATTTCTGAGTATTGATTGTGAATACTGTTACTTTACCAAATTCATTTTTTAGGTTTACTAGCTTTTTGGTGGAGCCTTCAGGGTTTTCTTTGTATGATAGCATGTCATATGTGAATAATGACATTTTACTTTCTCCTTTATAATTTGGATGCCTTTTATTTCTTCTTCTTGTCTGATTGCTGTACTATGTCGAATAATAATGGTGAAAGCAGACATTCCTGTCTTGTTCCTGATCTTAAGGGAAACACTTTTAGTTTTTGCCCATTGGGTATGATGTTGGCTATAGATTTTTCATATATAGCCTTTATTATGTTGAGATATAATCTGTCTATTCCCACTTTGGTGAGAGTTTTTATTTTTATCATAAGGAAGTATATAGAACTTTATCGAATACCTTGTATGCATCTATTTATATGATCATGTAATTTTTATCTTTCACTTTGTTTAGGTGATGTATGTCACATTTACCCAATAGAATACTATGCAGCAGTAAAAATGAAAGAATTTCCTACATTTTGTGAGAGCATGAATGGACCTGGAGAATGTTATACTAAGTGAAATAAGCAAGTCAAAGGCAAATGCCATATGGTCTCACTCATATGTGGAATCTAACGAACAAAATAACTAAAAACCAGAATAGAAACAGAAGTAAAGATACATGGAACAGTCTAACAAACTATTGTAGGGGTAGGGGGAAACTAGGACTAGATGAAAGATGGTGAAGGGATTAGCCAAAGAACATATATGCATGACCCATGATATGACAATGATAAGGGGATTGATTGATAGAGGGAAGGGGGTGGGGTTGGGTGGAGGTTGGCCAAGGCAGAAAAAGCTGGGACAACTGTAATACCATAAACAATTTTTTAAAAAGAACCATATAGCATGGACCACAGAGTATGGGAGGTTTGCTCTAGGATTCAAGAATGGCCTCTCTGAAAATACGAATCAAAGTGGAAGAACGAGAGAGTGGCAGAGAATGGGATTAATGGATTAATTGGGATAATGATAATTATGAGTTTTAAGTGATATGCAGAATGTGGTTAGTGCCTGGTAGTTGGGCTTAATGTGTTACTAGTGGTTACATTATTTATAGGAATATTATTATACTGGATAACCAAATAGAAGCCTTCTGAAGTTTACAAAAGTAGAAGTTTTCTGTCAACAGTGCAATAAAAAAAATAATATCCATACAATCACTTATCACTAAAAATAAAAATTCCTTATGGTACAAAAATTTTGGTGTTTGAAAAGTATTGCTAGGGTAGAGGTCATACTTAACTTCTTCATAGTCATATCAGTAGCACCCAGCATATGACACAGAATATTTTACAGCCTTAAAAAGAAAATGTAATGGTGCTAGAAATTCTGGGTAATCTAGATGCTAGGAAGGCTATGTTATTTCAGATACATGAAATACTGTACTTTTTTTTTCCTTACTAAGGAATTTATTTGATGTTGTTTCTTTACTGGAATTTGAATTGCCTTCTAATTAGAATGTAAACATTAATTTTTATCCAGTCTGTAGCCAGCAAGGATCTGTTGGATAAAATCTTATTTTTTCTTTTGGGCATCTGTGAGTGGTGTTCCATAGCCTTTCAGCACTTTGACTCAGAATGTACTGGTTGTTATTGTAACAAAACTAATTACTATACCTCAAAATTTAGCAGCTTAAACAACCAACATTTCTTTTCTCACAGGTTCTGTGGGATCAGGAAATGTGAGAGTGGCTTAGCTGGGTGCCTCTGGTTCAGGGTCTCTCTTGAGGTTACAGTGTCAAGCTGTTGGCTGCATTTGCAGGCATCTGAAAGCTTGACTGGGGGATGGATGCACCTCTAAGTTCACTTGCCTGATTGTTGGCAGGAGGCTTTAGGGCCTTGCCATGTGGACCTCTCCAGAGGCCATCTGTGTATCCTCATAACATGGTTCTTGGCTTTAGGCAAAGCAGGTGGTGAAGAGAGAGAGAGAGATAGAGAGAGAGAGATTGGGAGGGAGGGAGGGAGGAAAGGAAGGAAAGGAAAGAAGGAAGGAAGGAATGGACGGGATGGAGAGAAGACAAGGCAGTCCTCATGAAAACTTTCATCTCTTACAGCCTACTTTTGGAAGAGACCAGCCATTACTTCAGTGGTGTTTTAGTAGTGAGCGTGACCACCCTGTTACAGTGTGGAAGGTGTGAATATCAGGAGGTAGGGCTCCTTGGGAGTCATCCGGGAGGCTGGCTGCCCCACACTCCAACAGAGGCATCAACTTCTAGCCCAGTTGTATTAAGAAACAAATGATTGCTGGATTTTAGTACATATGGGTGGAGAACATGGGCCTTCTCTATCAGTTAAATTAAGAACCAGAAAGTTTTTGTTTTGAGTTTAGGAACATAATTGTTTTGTAGCTTTTGGAGATATGTATTCTTCCTGAATCCTGAGTTTGAGCATCAGACCTGGAAAGCTGAATTATTCCTGAGGGCAGTACAACCCTTGGTCTCTGAATGGTTTATATGCTGCCACTTTGCTTGTAAGTTTATGTGGAACTCAGCCACTACTTCTCCATAGAAATGCGGATGTCAGTCCCTCCTAAACCATTTTTTTTTAGAGTGTATTTTATTGATTATGCTGTTAACAGTTGTCCCAGTTTTGTTTCCCTTTGCTTCCCTCTGCACAGGACCTCCCCCCACCACCAAACCTGTTTAAGCTATGTTGAATTAGAACGGAACTAGAACTTCTAAATCTTTTTTTAATTTTGAAACAATCATAAACTTACAAAAAAGCTACAAATAAAGCACAAACTGTATTTTCTTGACTATTTGAGTGTAAGTTGCTGATATGATGCCTTATCACCCCCGAATACTCTTTTCTACAAATTAAAACACACTAGTACATTACCTAGAATATACTTAGGAGAATCAGGGAATTAAATACTACTACCTAGTTTTTGGGCCCCACTAAAGTTTTACCATTTGTCCCAATAATGTATTTTATATCAAAGGATCAAGTCTAGAATCACATGTTACATTTAGTTGTCATGTCTCGTTTGTATCTTTCATTCTAGGACAGTATTTCTTAACTTTAATGACCTTGATACCTTTGAAGACTTGTATCATCTGCTTATTTTGTAGGCTCTCAACTTGGGCTTATTAACACACCCTCATGATTAGGTGTATGTCATACATTTTTGATAGGAATATCTCAGATGCAATGATGTGTTTTTCTCATTTTAGGCACAGTTTAGATCATTCCATTACTGATGCTGCTAACTTTGATCAATTAATTAAAATGGTGTGAAACTTCTTCATGGTGAACATGGTGTGCTTCCCTTGTAAACACACACATACACATTGTATGTCAGTTTTTAGACACCTGTCCCATTCCAATCAGGCTTTCAGTTTAAATATTTATTTCTGTGAGTACAGACTAAGTGTTTTCTGTTATTCATTGAGTAATAATCTTTTATCATTATTTGTTTTCATGTTGAGATTATTGTAGATTTGGTCAGTGAAAGCCCCTTCAGTCTGGCTTCTTTGTTCTTTAGACATGTCTTTATTGTTCTTTGAGCATTTCCTTTCTTTGTGAACCAGACTTCTCAGAACTGTCCTTGTATATCAGCTCTGGAATTAACTATTTTTCTAAAGAGCCCTGGTTCCTTTTAATGGAGAATGGATTTAGAACCCAAGATATGGGAGCTAGGTGCACTCATTACTATTGAGTTGTCATTGTTTTCTAAGTCCTCTCAGTGGACAGAGTTAAAGTATGTATGTATGTATTCCTATTCATCTGTTTGTGTGTATATTTATACCAATATTTAATTTTATATCTCTATATTGAAAACTGTATGATTATACATTATACCATCTCTAATTTTAGTTCAACACCAGAGGGGTCTTTGTAATTTTCCTCCTTTTTTCTATTTGTAACTTCTTTGACAGTAAGAAACTTGGCTCTTGTTATTCTTAATATATTTACTTATTTGACCAGTCTTCTTTAATGTAGTCAGTCTGTCATCACTGTCATTTCCCCATCACCACCTACTTCTAAGCACAAATGCTGTCTTCCCTCTGCTTGGGCTCCAATACCCCTTGCTATCCCTGACCACCAACCCTAGTGGAGGTCCTTACCCCTGCTCAGGCTCATATACCCTGCCCTGTGCTGTTGCCCTGTGTGTACACCCTCCTCCCCAGCCCAGACTGTGCTAGAACATCCCCTATCCACCATGCAGAAGCCCAGCACAGCCCAGCACCCCTTGCTGGGCCCTGTTCTCCTGACCTTCCGTCCCCTCATGCTCTGACACGCACCTATGAGCTATCCTCCTGATGGACACTTTTCCTATCTATCCCATGTGGATTCTGAATCCTGTGTGGCCTCTTTTCCCACGTAGGCACCTTTATCACCCTGCTTGGGTTCTAACACCCTGTGCTTGGTTAGCTTCCCTTCCTGCGAGTCTCTCCTTCCCGCATTCATTTTCTAACATTCTCTGCTGGGCTGCTTTTCTATGTGGGTACCCTCTTCACCCTCCTCATGCTCATTTTGTCCAGATGAATGCCTTTCTTTCCCTGCTCACAACCTACATCCCATCTCTTTTGCAAACACATGCACACATGCACATCTACCTTGCTCTGTCCCTTCTGTTACTGACTTTTGTGTTGAATTATTATACTGAAGGGAAGGGAGAGGAGAGAAAGGAAGAGCTAGCATTTTTTTATGGTAACAATGTGATCCAACTTTAGTTTGACAGAAACAAATCTTCCTCTGCCTTGGTATTAGATATCTGGAGCATCTGGCCAGAGCATGTAGGAATCTGCTTTTGAAATTTCTTTAGTGGTTGGGACTAGAGGTATAAATGGGTTCTTTATTTGTGAGTCAGGGGCTTCTGTGCATGAAAAAACTTGGGTAGTCTGTAAATTCAAAATAGTAGGAAGGGAAGAAACTAAGCATTCAGGGAAGGACAAATGTTGGAATTCACTTCTTGGCAAAACTGGTTTGGCTCTGTGCTAATCTTCTTGCCCCCAAATATCTTTAGAGCATTTATATGAAAAATAAACCCACTTAGTTATTTAATATCTGTTTTATTAGCTCAGCATTTAATTTCAGAATGTTATCACACTGTTTCCCTAACTTTAGTCATTTATGTACTATCATAGCCATTTCCTATATCATTACTTTCAATTAGCCTTGACAAAGGAAAATCTTTGTAATAGGTTTGATATACTAATTGTATTTTAAAAATCACATAGTCAAGTGCGTGTAAAACTTAAAAATGTTAAAGTCCATTAGATGTCATATAAAATTATATTATATACCAGTGGTGCTGAGCCTATCTTGGGAAATGTGTTAATATAACTAATATAAATATTTGATACCTTTTTCGGATGTTGTTGTTATCTACAGCTGATGTCTTTTTTTCCTAATATGATTTTTTTTCTAGGTGCTCCCCCCTGCCCCCAGTATGATATTCTCTCATTTAGATGAAAATTTCTATTAAGTGAATTTTAATGTCATTCCCACCCCCATCATGATCTGAGGGGCCTTTTAGAAACTGGTTAAATGTACGCAGAAGCAAAGATTTTAGCCTGTGACCTTTTGAAGAATTTTCTGAGTGCAACTAGACACAAATTATCCATTGTTCACAGTGCTTTGCTTAATGTTATGCCTTCTCTTGCTAAATCTTTTTATTTGTTGAAATCTTGTATCCTAAGTAGCTAACAGTTTGTTAATACAGATCCTAATTAAAAAGTGATTATTTAGATCCTTTATATTTCTGCCATGATACTCAAAGATTAGCGTATGGTAGCATGAAATGTTTAAAACAGAGCTTAATTAATTTTTTTCACAGTTGGGAGAGAAACGCATACCAATTGAAAATAAGAGGAACTCATAAAAGTAACGAAAAAGAAAAAAAAATCATTCTCAGATAGTTACTTTCTTTTAAAAATTTTGTTCATTTCATTTTATTTTATTTTTAAGAACTACCAATCCAAGCATAGAAATTTCCTTCCTACATTTTTAATAGTATTTAACTTTATTTTGGGAAAATGTAGAGTTACAAAAATGGTCTATTTTATTTTTTAATAATTTAAAAATTAGTGAACTGAGCATATTTTCATTATATACTAGCCCCATCTTCTGTGATTTGTGTTATATTTCTTCAATTTTTCCATTGAGTAGTCTGCTTAATATGTAATATAACCTTATATATTAGTAATGTAAAACTTTCATCTGCTAGTTTTTGCATGTTCTTTTTTTTTTGAATTTTATTGTTGTTGTATTACATCCATCCCCTTTTTGCTCCCCTCTGTCCCCCTCCCCACCCACCCATTCCCCCCAAAGTCAATCCCACCTGTTGTCCATGTCCATGGTGCATATTCTTTTATTTCCTGTTACTTTGTCAGTGCTGTATTGTCTTTTTCCCCCCTTCTTTTACAAAATTTAAACATTTTTGTGTAGGCAAACATATCTACTTTTTCTTTATGGCTTTTGGATTTTTCTTGCTTGGAAAAATCCTTCCTACCTCAATATTATGACATCACTCTTTAGCATTTTTCCTAATAGCTTATGGCTTTGTCTTTTCATGGTAGCCCAACCCCCCTGCCCACGAAATCTCCATCTCTCACTCTCTCTCTCTCTCTCAATTTTAAATTTGGTATAAGTTATTTTTCCAGATGGATAGCCAGTTGATCTGGTAATGTTTTATTGACAAATCCATTCTTTTCCCACTGATATGAAATATTACCTTGATTATATTAAATTTTTATGTACATACTATCTACTTTATGCCTTTTTTTTCAGATTTTACTTATTTTTAGAGAGAGGGGGAGGGAAGGAGAGAGAGGGAGAGAGACATCAATGTGTGGTCGCCTCTTGCACCGCCCCAGCTGGGGACCTGGCCTGCAAGCAACCCAGGCATGTGCCTTGACTGGGAATTGAACCAGTGTCCCATTGGTTGTAGGCCATCACTTAATGCACTGAGCCATACCAGCCAGGGCTGCTTTTTGTCTTAAATTAGTTTATGCTTATGTACTAGTTTTGTAGTTAAGAGCTCAAAGACCATGTCAATAACCTGATAATGCAAGTCTTGTTATTGTTTCTCAAAAATTTGTTGGTCATTCTCAGATTTGTTTTCTGTGAACTTCAGAATTAACTTTCCATTTTAAATACCACCTCCCTTTCCCCAGTCTTCAAAATCTTTTATAACATCTCATGATTTCTCCTCTACTCTTATTAGCCTAATTTAAACTACTGTCTTCTCCTGTGTAAACTATCTTCTAATATACAGCAGTAGGAAGGCTGTTTTAAAAACATAAATTAGTTCATGTTACCTCCTTGTTTATAGCCTTTAAATATTTTCTTCCCTTCTTTTTGTTATCTATATTGCTGCATAACAAACTACAATAAAGCATTATAGCTTAAAACAACCTGTTGGTTTTGCATATAATTTTGCAAGTAAGAACTTCATGACAAGTTCAGCTGGGTAATTACATGCTGTTGGGCTGATGGGTGGGATGGCTGGAGCTTGAGAATCCCTTGCAATATGACTTCTTCAGTCACATGTCTGGTACCTCAGTGTTTGTCTTTCTCATTACGTAGCATCTCATTCTTCAGAATCTCTCCATGTGGACTGGGCTTCTCACGGCGTGGTCTCAGTAACCACACTTTTTACATGGTAGCTGGCTTCCAGGAGGAAGGAAAGAAAAACTGTCAAACCAATTAAGGACTGTTCCTGGAACTGGCACTGTGTCTCTTCTGTCATATTTTATTGGTTAGCACAGTCAAAAGACCTGCCTAGATGCAAAAAAATGGAATAATAGACTTTACTTTTTGATGTGGGGATTGCAAGGTCTTATTGCAGGAGAGCATGAAGGATGAGTGATACTGTGGACATATTTGGAAAATAGACCTGCCACATCATCATACTCAGAATATATTGAGAACTTTTAAAGTGGCCCATGAAGCTTTCCTTGATCTGACCAACCTCTGCCTTTCTCTCTGACTTGATCTCCTGTGTTTTCTTCTCTTGTTCTCTTTGGTTTAGCCAAAATGGCCTCTTTGCTAGACTTTGTCAATGAGGTCTCTCTCCAGAAGGTATCCAACCATGTAATATGAAAAACATAGACATTTGTTGAAGAAGATATAAGAAACATTGCACATAGGACAGTCAGAGTAGGCACTTTGGGAGCTCTCACAGTTCACCTAGTAGCCATCATCTACCCTGTTTTATTTTTCTAAATCTTATCGATGGTCTGAAATCTCTTCCCTTTCCAAGTGATTTTAGTTTTGGGATAAGCCAGAAGTTGCAAGGAACCAAAATTGGGCTATAGCGGGGCTGAGTCACCTGGTTGATTTGATATCTTGCATGGCCACACAGTACACATGGTCACTTAGCAGCGTCTGCCATCCCCACTGACTGGTACAGTGAAGTCATTGTTCATGCATGTGCATTCCAGTCCACTTTCCTTGGCTTCCAGGTTACATCAATGTCATGCAAACCGTTCTTGCTGTATCAACAGTGGCTGAGCTTTTGCTGAATGCACCTTGTATGCCATACTTACTCCAACATCAGATTTATTATACCTGCTGCTTCTGTCCTGAGTGCTTGCTGTTCTTCAGGTCTTTGCATGGGTCTTCCTCTTCTCTTTACTTAAGTCTCTGCTCAAATGTCACATCTCCAGAAAGCTTTTCCTGACTACCTTATCTGATAAAATCTTGTCATGTACTACCCCTCTACATAGATTTTGATGGTGTTTATGGGAGCTTGAGGGGGCCTAAATACACCTTTCTTGCCTGCCTGCTTCTGAGTTAATTGAGAAATAAAAGAGTAAAGATGGGGGCCAAGACATATATGAAATAAATAAATGAAATGCTTAATAATCAGTGTGATGTTGGAGTCCCAAATGAGCTTATTATCTGCATCTCAGAATTAGGCTGACTTACCTTCCCAGACCCAGGCAGTGTCAGTCATTCTCCTCCGCTGTGCTGGCAGCCGATCAACTCTTAGCATGTTGACATAGAGGAAAATCCGTGGTCTCTGTAGCAAGCCTGTTCCTAAGTAAAGAACAGTAGAGCTGAGTTGTGCATGCTCAGTTATTTGTCTCATTTTTTATATATCTGACTAAGGGGGGGATGAAAAGAAGAGAATAAAGGAAGTGAGAAATAGGATGGCTCATGGCACTGTTTACTAAAGAGGAAACACGGCAAGAAAATTATAAATCACATTTTAGGAACACTGAGTTTGAAGTGCCTACAAGATACCTATGTGGAGATACCAGATAGGCATTTGGATAACACATTTGATGATACTGATTTTTTAGTTGTGTTATTATCCTGGTGCCTCTAACAAACTACTATAAACATAGGGGCTTTAAAAAACCAAAAACCACAAACTTATTATCACACAATTTTTGTGGGTCAGGGATCTGGGCATTGGTTAGCTGGTTTCTCTGCTCAGGCTCTTAACCAGACTGAATGCAAGGTGTTGGTTGGAGCTGTGAGTTTATCTGAAGTTTGGGACCCTCCCGAGCTTCCTGATTGGTAGAATTGAGGTTCTTACAGCTGTGGAACGGAGGCCCTCAGCTGATAGAGGCTACTTGCTGATTCCTGCCTTTTGGCTTTCCCTACAGTTAGGTAGTTTGTTTCTTCAAGGCCAGCAGAAAGCATTTTTGCTGCTTTAAATCTCTTTGGGACAGGCTCATTCAAGATAACCTTTCTTTTGATTAACTCAGCTGACTGATTAGGGACCTTAATTGCATCTATGAAGTTCCTTTTGCTATATAAAATGTGTGTGTGTGTGTTTATTTGGAGAGATTTATACAAGGAATTGGCTGAGAAATCCCACAGTCCACCATGGGCAAGCTGGAGACCCAGGAAAGCTGGTTGATTTAATTTAGTCTTGAGTCTAGGGAGCTGATAGTGTAGATTCATGCAGGAATATCCAGGGCAGGAAAATGTCAGTGTCCTAGCTCAAACAGGTGGAAGGGGCTAATTCTTCCTTCCTGGGCCTTTTTGTTGTATTCAGGCCCCCAGTGGATTGGATGATGCCCACCAACATGGGGATGGGGGAAAACTGCCTTACGAGTGCATCTATGGAAATACTAATTTCATCCAGAAACACCCTCTGACACACTCTTGGAAATAATGTTTAGCCGCATACCTGTGTACCTTGTGATCCAATGAAATCAATATAAAATTAATCATCACAGAGAGATTTGGGGAGATTCCCAAGCTACATTATAGCCACTGCCATCTTCTAAAATCCTCCCTTTTTTCCCTTCTCAATCTTTACAATTAATATTATATAATTCTGTAGTTTCTGTTCTGTCCCCTCCTTCAAAGTCTAAAAATGCTTTTCCTCATTTACTTAGTATTTATCAAATTAGTCACCTGTTATTAACTGACTAAACACACTTGATGCTCCTCACACTCTTTTTGCTTTTAGTTACAGCATTTAGAAATAAGAAAGATGGACTGAGTTTTCTCTTTTCCAAGGAGGAACCTCACCAGCGTTCTCAGTTAGCACTAGCAGGATTTAATATTTAAACGTACATATGTTCATGGGGCAGTCAATACAGAATGCTACTCTTGAACAGCGTACATATGAACTTCTTGGTAATGCATCTTAACTCATTTTCAGATAAATGTAAATGTAGCTCCCTAAAGATACTTTTTTCCATGAGATTTACCTGTTTGTTGTGCTGTTCATTAATTCCTCAATTGTGTACCTGAGAGAGTGGTTCTTACCTGAAACACTCTTACTCTGTTTATTCCAGGCTTTATAATTCGTTCTCATTTTTTTAACAATCTGCAGTTATTTGCCATAATTGACCAGAGGTATGGGGCACAGATTTCTTTTTGTATTTTCTGTTAATGCTTGAGTTCGGTGCATAAGGGAAGAAAAGGTTGTATGCATTTTATTGTAGATATTCTCTGAAATAATTTTTAGCTACAAGGAAATAGCTCTATAGCTCTTTCTGTGACTCATCATTTTTTCTTACATAGAACTGGGTAAGGATTTGATTTTGTAGATAGAGATTTATGACTTCCTGAAAGAGAGCTGCAAAAATTGAAATTTCCAAATAATTTTAGATTTCAATAAATGCTATTATATATAGGAAATTGGAGCTTGAGATACTAATATAGGTAACTGTGGTTAATAAAATTTTCCTAAAATCTTATGATTTTCAATGAGGAATAGAGTTCTTTTTGGTTATTTTCAAGTGGAAACTAACATGCTTTTTTGTTTGTCATTCTTTTTTTTTTAGCTTCCAATAAAAACAGGACAGCAGAACACACATACCAAAGTCAGTACCGAACACAACAAGGAATGTCTTATCAATATTTCCAAATACAAGTTTTCTTTGGTCATAAGCGGCCTCACTACTATCTTAAAAAATGTTAACAATATGGTGAGTAATTGTTACTCTTCTGTTGGGTATCTTACTTTGGTTAGTTTTTGATTTAAAAATTTGGAGCAGCATATTTTGAAGTATGGAATGTTATTTTCTGTTAACATTCATCTTATTTTATGGATAAGTGTAGGTAACCCTTTAACTTTCATTTTAGTTTTTGATTCTTTCCATTAGGTACTTCTCTTATTTGTGACTCTCCTTGCCATTATTTTTCTGGAATTAGGATTCATAAAGATACTGTATCATATATGAATTGATCATAGTAATCTATTAAAATATTTTCCTTATTTGAACATTTACAATCAAATTGTACCAGTCCTAAGTAGATGATAAATAAAATAAAACCTTGTAGTCTTAAAATGTGAGATTGTCTTTATGAAAATATTGTTTTATTTCCTTCATCCTGTAGCTTGTGATGGATTCTGTAGTTGTTAGAGAACCCATTATTGAAGTGTCCTCAGATACCAGTTTCCTCAAGTTACTCCACTGTCAAAAGCTTGTAATTGCTCCCCCTCCCCCACGTTTTATAAAATCTGTTTACATTCCCTAACTTCCAAGTATTCTTGCTGTACCTTTGAACATATTCGCCTGTCTTTCTTAGGCGATTCCTTCTTCATTAATTCCTAGCTAAAATTTTCTTCAAAGTCAGTTCAAATCAATTGACCTGGTTATTTCTTGACTAAATTCAAATTGCTGTGATTGTCTTGAGCACTTATAACTGCAGTTTGTATTGTTTGTATTGAACCATGAAGTTGACTTCTGATTGCAGATGGTGAAAATCAGTTCCATTTTTATAGTCACATCATCTTTGTTGTGTTTTCTTTTTAAAAAGCTGATTAGACAATCAGCTGAAACTTGCAAATTGATAAGCTGGAGGTGGGAATAATAATTTAACAAAAATTTTCTCATTATGGAAGAAAAGATTTCTGGAAAAAAAGCAGGACTTTTTATTAATATGTGAAGTGACTTGCAAAAATACATTTAAGACTTAGTGGAGCTTATCTGTTGTACAGTGTGTGTGGCCCAGTGATAGGATTTTACTTATATAATAAGTGGCCATGTTTCCAGTTAGATTGAAAATATTTGATCATTTGGAGCCTTATTTTCAAAGCAAAAACAATAATATGATATTTACATTCATTTAGTTCTTACTGAGTAAATTGAATTGTGGAAACCATAGTCTTTTGTTGGTAAATAGTGTAGTATTCAATTAAAGAATAGTGAATGCTTAACATTAACTATAATTGTTTTAGTATTTTTTGTTGTAAGAATTTAGACTATGATGATTTTGTGACATCAGGATTCTGGCAAAGATCTAGAAGTGTATCTAAATCCAACATGTTATATTAAAGTATAAACCAAACTATCTTCTCTTACTGTGCAAGGCTAATGGCAGATCCTAATGAATGCCAGCTGTTTTGTTTGCTTGATGATTTATCTTGTGTGAGTATTAGCATAAAATCAGGAATAATAGATTTAAATATAGTAAAGTCTGGGAAATAAAATGGAAGACTGCTGATTTTCCTGATCCTTAACCTCTCACTTTTCAGATGTGTGCTGATTAGTAGTGGAGAGTAATAACCAACTTTTAGTGTTCTAAATATCTTTTCTCTTAGAGAATATTTGGAGAAGCTGCTGAAAAAAATTTATATCTCTCTCAGTTGATTATATTGGATACACTGGAAAAATGTCTTGCTGGGGTGAGTAAATCTATCTTAAGTTGGCAGGTTTTGTGAATTCAATTTTGAGTTGATTTGATGTACCAAAGCATAGGTGTGGAAGAGGACAGACATACGGACTTTTTGTCTAAGGCATGCATATGAATTTTTAAAACAGAGCAGACTGAGTAGCATAAACAAGTTTTCAAGAGAAAATTTTCTCATCTTTTGTAAATTAAATAGATAATAAGTTTACAAAGAGTTAAACTTGAGCCACACATATGTCTCAGGCTTTTTAGAAAAGATTTTATGAAAAAAAGGTAACTTGATTTAATTTATTTTTAAGATATTGTTAGGCCTGTTATTGTTTAGCTTTGAAAAGATAAGATGCAAAAGAACAAAAGTAAACTTATTTGCCCTGTATGAATCTGATTTTAATATTTTACTTTTCAAATCTATATGAAAGAGATCCTAAAAAAATAAAATTCTGTAACTGATCCTACCTGAAGAACACTTGTTATTTGTAAATACAAATATATAAAATAGATATGCGGAGGATTAATTCAGTACAAAACAGTTCTTTTTTAGGTTTCTTCTAAATAGTTATCTCAGTGTGTTTCAACCATAACTTAATTGGAATTTTTTCAAGAAGCCTTTCTGTTGTATAAAGCAAAGTGTTTCTATACTTTGATAGCTTTAATTCTTCCTTGGAACATGGTAAGAGTTTATATAAATAAATTTAATACCTTCATTTAAAAAATCTGTTCACTAGGTATTGAAGTAACTTCTTTTTTTTTTTTTGAAGTAACTTCTTATATTCTGTCTTCCTTTGGCACATCATTTGCTTTTATTCAGAATTGCTTTTCTCTTCCATGTACAATATACTTACACTTATTCTCCATATTAAACCTAGTTGGAAGGGACTTTGCGATGTGAGGACAACTGTGTTGTTGAGAAGAGAGGGAATGGTCAGAAGGATTAGAGTAGGGAGTTGGAATAAATGATTATACTCACACAACTATATATCCTTAGGGAAGTATTTAGGATTAAAGACCACAAAACCTAAGCATGTTTTAAATCTTTTATTAATCTTTGGCCATATTCCAAAATTGTGAGACAGTGTTTTTAAGTTTTCTACTTAAATTGAGTGTGAGCTAGTTCTGTTTTACCTTGGTGCTTTATATTAATTTGTGATATGCTGTTGTTCATTTGTAAATGGAGTAAAAGAAAAAAATAGGCTGTTAAATAGGATAGTGTCATTGTGAAGGAGAACAATTTTTAAACTGCATCAACTCTTTTTAGTTATCTTATTGCTTTGATTGTAAATATCACTGTATCAGCCACTCTCATGTTTGAATTGGGGTAGGGTGGTTTATTGTCTCTTAGTTCAACAGCTTTTCTCTATTAATTTTTGTAACTCAGAGATAACAGGAAATATGTTTTGAAGGATATTATTGGCTCCTGTTAATTTGATACTCTTTGGAGCTAGCCTAATTGAAATGCTAATAAGTGGGCATGGTATAAACTTGCATAATGATAAAACATACAGTATATTATCTTACTTTGTGATTGAAAATATGAAAGGTTTTTAAATTAAATTTATAATTTAAAAATAATGCATTATTGAAAAATTGTATTTTTTAATTGCTATCAATGATTTTGTGGTTGTCTCATTTTCACTTTTAGATAAAAATTGAGGGAGTTTGAGATGAACTGAGTCTGCAAATACATGTTTATCCTATAAGTGATTGAAAGAGCTAATGAATGTGAACAAATACTTATCAATATCATCTTATTAGTAAAACTTATAGAATTTTAGGAATCTCAACTATTTTATTTCGGCATATATGACTGTATTCAGAAGATTTAACGGTGCTCGCTTCGGCAGCACATATACTAAAATTGGAACGATACAGAGAAGATTAGCATGGCCCCTGCGCAAGGATGACATGCAAATTCGTGAAGCGTTCCATATTTTTATAATTGCCAATGATACCTCAGACAAGGGTCTGATCTCCAAAATATATAAAGAGCTAATGCGACTCAACACCAGGGAGACAGACAGCCCAATTAAAAAATGGGCAAAGGACCTGAACAGACAACTCACTGAGGAAGATATACAAAGGGCCCAGAGGCATATGAAAGAATGCTCAACATCACTAGTCATCAGAGAGATGCAAATTAAAACTGCAATAAGATACCACCTCACACCTGCCAGAATGGCAATCATCAGCAAATCAACAAACAACAAGTGTTGGCGAGGATGCGGGGCAAAGGGAACCCTCATACACTGTTGGTGGGAATGCAGGCTGGTGCAGCCACTGTGGAAAACAGTATGGGGTTTCCTTAAAAAACTAAAAATAGAACTGCCTTTTGATCCAGCAATTCCACTACTTGGACTATACCCAAAGAATCCTGAAA
>PVIW01008016.1:0-65642 GCA_004026585.1 Noctilio leporinus | reverse complement strand
GCCTATTCCTTGTATTCATATACTTGGTTCTGTGTTGGTTGTTGTTAGTTTTGTTCATTATTGTCCCGTAAGAGGTGAGATCATATGATATTTGTCCTTCACTGACTGGCTTATTTCACTAAGCATAATACTCTCCAGTTCCATCCATGTTGTTGCAAAGGGTACAAGTTCCTTCTTTCTTTCTGCTACATAGAATTCCTGAATGAACATTTTTTAAAATATAAATTTAACCATTTAAAAAATATAAAACATAATATTCTTATTTAAAGGAGTTGTATATAAGGTATTTGGATAAATTCAGTAAACAATAGTGTCTCAATTAATGATGTTTGCTGTGGTAGAGGGTGGTAGTAAATGACATGTGTAGTACATTTTTTTTTTCTTGGTTTGTAGCTTTTTCTCTGTTCCCAGGTACCTTCAACACTTGTCATTTCATGCTGTATTATGTGATCTATGACCGTAGATCAGTAGGCTGGAATTGCAAAGATGAATGAGATTCTAGGTAGTAATGTTGGTGGAAATGAGGCTATTCCAGGAGATCATTCCAAGGACCCATGCATGGGAGATTGTTAGATGGCATGGTTTTTGGATGTGCACCCTCACAGCCTATTTAACTTTGTTAGGTTGTTCATCAGGTGCCTAATAATTTATATCACACATTAATTTATTTTTTTCAAATCCTAAACATAGTTTTCCAAATAATGTTAACTATTAAAGAGTAACAAATTGACTATCTTCCTGTTATCTTCCATCCCAGAAAGAACACAATGCTTCAACTAATGAGAACAAAATAATAAACTAGGTTGTAATAAAGGAATGTTTCTTGTAATAACTATCTCCCTTATCAACACCCAACTTTTCCATAGTTTAGAGCATATAAATATAGTTCATTGAATAATTTCTGAATGAGTTATCCACTACCACACAACAAGTGTTTGTTCAAGCCGCTTGGAAAAGGCAGAAATCAAGTGGTTTTCAATGATTGCTTCATATGTAATGTCTCTAGATTGATATTTTAAACTTTAGATGGCTAGGGTATTTGCAATTCACTTATGAAGTATATAATGTTTTGATTTAGGGGAAAAGGAAGGACACTTATCACTTTGGAAGGATTAGTGCCTTTCCAGAAATACAAATATCTGATATGTATTTATGGGTGGTTTTAATTCTCTTCACAAGAGTTAGGTCATGAAGGAATTTTCCAAGGCTCTATAAATATAGCTAAGATGAGTGCTAAATATCCAATGCAGTGTTTGGGTTTTCATGGGTCTGATTACTCTCTGAACTACCGAGTTCCCATGACATATGGATAATTTTTGTGGTTTGAAACATTATTTCTTTACTATAAATGCAAACTGCTACAATTACAACTGAGTTCTTTCCGAACCTTGATTTCAGCATGCTTTTCACCTCTGTCATCCTTGGTTGACATTCACAAAGTTTTTCCTCACATACCTGAATCTTTGCCAGGCCTTGTCTTTCTTCCTCCCTTAGCCTATTCTTTTGCTACTGATTTCTTTTCTAATCCTTTCCACTGTGACCTGTGAAACTGTCTCCTAGTAAGCATATTTCTTTGAATCTTGCTGATACATTTAGCTCAGAAAAAACACTTCTAGGCCAACTTTCTAGGTCCGAGCCTATAAAAACCTGCTAGTCTGATAACTGGTGCCTTACCCTGACTTCCTCTGCTCCTATTGAACAAACACTGAACACCGAATTTTAAACTTTTCAGGGACGTAAATTAATAAACTAATTTCTTTCATTCAAATTCTTCATCGGTTATACAATAATTCCCACAGTCAATGGTATGTACCATGCTTATTTGATCTCCTAAGTTCTCTCATTCTTTGTGCACCATATAATAAACTCATTTTGGAATAATTGCTCTTCAAAAAAGTTACCCTTTTCTGCTACCATGTGTTTGCTACCACTGTTTCTTTGCCCTAGGATGGGATTCTCCAGCTTTTCTTACTTTTGAAATCCTAATTTTCTCTACTTCAAAGACCTTCTACAGTGTACAGATGATGTGTTATGGAATTGTGCATCTTAAACCTGTATAATTTTGTTAACCAGGGTTACTCCAATAAATTCAATAAAAAGAAAAATAGAAGAAGCCTTCTTAGGCACAACTAATTTGAACCAGTTCTGGTCCCTTGACTGCATTTTGTACTTTTTTTTTTTTTTTTTTACAGTCTGTTTTGTATTATCTTCGACATGTGTTGTATTTATTTTCCACCTGGTTAAAAGGTTTTAAGAAAAAAAAAAAAAAAACAACTATCCTTAAGTCATCTTTGAAGTCTTGGAATGATAGTTCACAGCTGAAATCATAGCAGGTGTCTTAAGCAAGACTGTCTTGTTGGTGCAGAACAGAAAAATCTTGAAAAGTGCTCAACAAAAGGTTATTGTAAGAATAACTAGGACGATCAGAAATTTAAATACTGGCACAAAAGTATGTACAAGACTCTTGGGAAATAGCTTTGGGAAAACATTAAAAATGAAGGATTTTGTTTTTCTCTTTCTCTTTCTCTCCCTCTGGGGAGTCATGGCTTCTTTCATTTCTGTCTCATGTTCTCTCTGTCAGACCATCTTCCTTGAAATCTGATGGCCCAGTGCCCACACTTTTCTAGCAAGGACTATACATGACTTTTATCTTTAAGCTTTCATCACTGTCTAGCAATTTTCCCTGTAGTCCCTTAGTTTGTATTTCCCAGAGAGAATTCTTGTACTTCCTGTTTTTGAGCCAGGCCATAATTTATAGTGAGTTACTGGGCAGAGTAGAATAGAATATTGTCTATTCTTGAGTCATGTTTATACCCTGGTCTGAGCAGCTGTGGAAGGAGAGGAAAGGGTTGGAGGCACATAAGATTCAAAACCTGATTCAGCCTGTTGGAGGAGCTGATTCCTCCAAAAACTCTGCAAGATGTTTCGCATAGTAGGTCTTACACAAATAGTTATTGCATTGAATTGATCTAAAACCTAATGTGAACAAAATTTGGTCTCTTACCATAATTATTATTTTTCTCCTCAGAAACTATTCATAGAATAAGATACTTCATTAAGTACCTAGCCACTGAGTGTTAATTATACTATTTAATCATATCCCTTTTTAGAAATCAATTTGTTCATATGCAGTTTTGTGCTTGCATGCTAAGTACCTGTAGATTTGTGAATGATGGTTCTTTACAACAGTGTATTATTTGATATTTTAATCTCTATTGTTTAAAAATGTAATAATTTTTGTCTAGAATTTCTTTCTGGAGATTATTGTCAGATTGGAAACTATAAACACAATAGAAGGTTTTTAATGGTTCCCATTATCTGGGTGTTGTTTCCTTTATTGTTTGGTGTCTACATTTTGAGGAGTACTATGGCATTTGCTGTATCCAGAGAAGCTTTGCTGTCAGAGCAGGAACAGCAACATCAACAACCACAGTAATAATAATATTTATATCTCCAGAGATGTGAAGGTTGAGAGGGAAAATGTTTGCCCAGGGACATAGAAGTTTGTCAAGGAAGTATTTTCAAACATGTAGCGATAAGGAGTGGTTTCCCTAAATTACCACTTTATTTTGCTTTCTGAGGCACTCTCCCTGTTCCCATATTTTGTAACTGATCTCCTGCTACATTCTCTACTTAGGTCTCTTGTGCCTTTGTTGCTTATTTTCCTTTCCTCTTGGAATGCGCTGCATTCTTCTCTTTGTAACTGAACCCAGGTACGGCTGCCTGGTGCCATGAAAACCTTGCTTGCTTGTGAGACAGGTGTTGGTGAGAAAGAAAGTGATTTATTCCAGAGCTGGCATCTCAGGAAAATTGGTGGATGTCTGTCCTCAAAAGCCCATCTTAACATCTCTGGTCAAGCCAGGGATTCTTCTAGGGAGTTGGTAGGAATCCAGGAGGGGGGAAATCCCTAGTGGGAGTGTGGGACTGCTATTTTTCTTGGGAGTGAGGGGACAGGGGACTGAAGGATAGCTTCCTCCCAAGCTCACTCCTTTTGTTTTACTATTATCTCTCTATTTGCATGCACATTCCTGCCTTCCCTGGACTCCTGCGGTTTATGGCCTGTGGTAGTTTATCTTGCAACTGCAAGGAGAACTGACTCGCAGGGTTGATGAAATACTGTTATTTGTTACAAAATACATACTAGCTGAGAAGTACTAAACTATAGTTACAACTTAACATCTTAGTGCAGGCAGAGCTTTTTGAAAACTTTTAAAGATATTTTTTATTTTTAGAGAGAGGGGAAGGGAGGGAGAAAAAGAGAAAAAGGAAATCTAAGTGAGAAGGAAAGAAACATCCATTGCTCACCTCTCCTAGGTGACAAAGCAGGGGCCCTGCCCACAACCCAGGCAGGCGCCCTGGAATTGAACCAGCAAACCTTTGGTTCTCAGGCTGGTGCTCAACCCACTAAGCCACACCAGCTGGGACCAGGCACAGGTTTTTACCAGGGAGAAGAGGGAAAGCAGAATAAAGAGATCAGGGAGAGAGGCTGTGGATATGAGGGCAATGTTCTTCTTGGTCTTCTTGATCAGTGTCCTTGAGTTGGCAGGACTCAGAGGTGAGGCTGTTATATTTACATAGGAACTGAATCTGTTGATTTTAGTTAAGTACATTTAAAAAAAGAAATTTTTAACATGTAAACTATAGTTTGGGGAGAAAAATCAGGTTAGAGTAACAAGCTGGGTTTAGTATTTACTCAGATTAATATAGGTAGTTTGATGTAAGCATAGTGAATTCATTCCCCACTGCATTTTGACTCTGATAAATGCTATACTTGTTCAAAGGCCGTTCAAATCCTACCATTTTCAGGTGAGATAGTCCAGTGCTGTGAAGCAAGTCTAGATTCTGATGTCAGAACACTTGGGTTTGTACAGGTTATGTAACGTTGAACAAGTTGTGTAATCTCACTTATCTGTGAGATGGAGATAAGATAAATATTACTATAAAATCTTTTACATGTACCCTAGTCCATAGAAATCTCCCCTTTCTGATTTCTTTTCCACCTTAGTCTGTTCATGTATGACTATTGTTTAGTAGTGAATGAGGCTGGATTACATTGCAGGATTTAGGGAACTCTTCCCATTCTGTGATCAAATATGCTTAGTTTAAGGTAGTCTTGACCTCTCCAGAGGAATTATTCTGTTTTGTGGTAAGTTCCCTTTTAGTAACTGCCATGGTCTTCTCTTTGAGTTCAGTTTGAGGAAAACACTGGGGAGAAAAACCTAAAGGAACCTTGGCTTCCACTGTTGTAGCATTTGTACCAGGGCTTATTTGCCTGGATAATGAGGATCCAAGTGCTATCATTACAGAGATCAAAGGCTGCAATAACTCTTGCTGGGGCTCCCTTCTCGGCATCAGCTGCCTCCTGGGGAAATGTGGCAAACAGCTGACGATACTGTGCTGTAGGCTTCTAAGTGACTTCCAAGTTGGGGGAGGATAGCTTGATTTACGTAGTCGGAACTGAAACAAAGACTACTTAGGCAGCAGGGAGCACCATAAATGTGCCAGCATTACCGTGAGTGTAAAATCATCATCTGCATCGCATAATGTTGTTGTTCTGTTAAAGTTAATGGTTCTTTCATAGGAATTAGGAAGTTTCTCCCATCTTTTTCTTATAGGTGACTTAATAAGACTATTGATTGCTCGATATCCCATTTTAAAAAAGGTATTCTGGCTTCTCATATCTATGCCCTAATAGAAAGTTTACCATCCACTAGTGATTTCTTTATGTTGTAGCTCGGTGTCCCAGAGGTGTGACTAAACATCTACTCCATCAACTGCCTCTGGCCTGCTCCCCACTTTGCTTACCATGAAAGGCAGAAGGGTGCCATTATTCGGGGTGTAGGCTCTGAAGTCAACTCTGTGCTCTCTCCCTTACTCGGTGACCTTGAGTGTGCTGTATAACCTATCTGTATCCCGGTTTCCTACTGTGACCCCTCCTGGGCTTTGTAAGAGAATTAAATGAGTTAGTACTTAGAAAGTGCCGAGCAGACAGCAAACACCCCAAAATTGTTTCTTTTAATACTTCCGTTACTATTTAGTATGCACAGCATCTGGCTTTTAATCTATATAAGAATTCTCTGGGAAGTAAGTTTCTCACAACTAAATAGGTATGAAAATTCTGCTTTTGCAACATTACGACACAGATGCGAAGACATAGCTACTAAACAGTAAAGCCAGCATTCGAATGCTAGTCTCACTCTGAAATCTACTGTAACCACTGTGCTTTCTTACTCAAGGCCTGCTTACAAATAGTTCTTGACTGTGAACTACACTCTTTTCAAACGTTCACAGTGCCATTTATGATGCTCTTCCCAACTACAATATAAGAAGCCTACGCCGTCTACTTCTCTTCATTGAATGTATTGTAATGCTTAGTTTAAAATTGGCAATTGCTAATTTGTTTTGATGCACCTAAAGTATTGATTCCAGAGAAGTCACTTCACAATGTTGCAGCATTCTCCACAGATGCCTACCTCTGTGTTCTCTGGAGTTCATGGTCAACGGGTAACAGGGGAGAAAAACTGGCCCAGCAATCAGGCTGAAGCTTCCTTGACTTTTCTCGTATTGTGGTCCCTCTTCCAGGTGTTACTCAGAAAAACTTGGAGGAGTTTTTTCTCTTGATCTATTCACTCATCTCTATATCCAGCTTATAACAGCAGGTAGACAAAAGGTGGATTAGAGTATGAAACTATTTATACTTAAGATTTAGTTGAGTAAATATATTCTATGCTTAGAGATCAGTGTTTTCAAATTCTGAACTTCAGAACATACAGGGAGTGGAGGGACAATTGTCATGTGCTTAGTGCTGGAGAGCTAGTACTTTGTGAACAGCTCCAAATATCTTTGAAGCTGTGGTAGAAGTTTAAGCATGTGCTAGTGAACCCTCCAGCAGTTGAACGATCTTGATTGCTGTGGGAGCTTAGAAATTATTACCATATTTAACCTAGTGCTGATCCATAGAGCAAAAATAATTTAGAATGCCAATGAAGCAGTCACTTCAATGCTGCCCATTTGATTTCCCATTGTGAAAGGTGGTCTTTGTAACATGTGGATGGTTTCCTAGGTATCTTTTAAATAATACCCTGTTAGCTGCCCAGAATTTTTCAACTCTAGTGAATTCAAAATGATACAAAGATGTATTGTAAACACTGAAGTAAGGAAAAAGAAATTAGAAAAATTATTTCATAAAATTTATGGCACGTGTTATGGGCCTGAAAAAACATCTGGACGTTAAGTATGAGATAAATCTTTTTGATTTTTGGTGTTAATCCATGAACACATAGTTAGGAAAAAAAATTAGTTTCGGAGTCTTTGAATTTAAAATGAAAACCCTTATATTTTCTTTACCCAAATTATAACACAATTTTGTGCCAAGTGATAGACTTTTCAATTTCCAGTAAACAAATGTCTGTTTTCAAAGAAAGAAACAGGTGAATTATGCTTAAAAAAATCAATTTCTGGGCCCTGGTTGGTAGCACAGTGGATAAGGTGCTGGCCTGCAAACCCAAAGGTTGCTGGTTCGATTCCCCAGCCAGGGCACATAATCAGGTTGCAAGCCAGGTTTCCAGCCAGGTCCCTGGCTGGAGGCAGGTAAAAGGTAACCAGAAATTGATGTTTCTCTTTCTCTCTGCTTCTCTCTCTGGAAATAATACATAAAATATTTAAAAAAATAATAACTCTTCCTTAAAAAAATTTCTGGGACATCATCATTTTGATTCCACAATTTTGGTGTAGTGAGCATCCAAGATGATTCTGATATAGGTAGTCTGGAAATTAATCCTTGAGAAGTGGATTGGGAGCATATTATTTATCTCAAAGCTACTTGATAAACATTTACCTAATTTTTTTTTTTTTTTTTTTTAAGATTTTATTTCATTATTTTTTAGAAAGAGGGGAAGGGAGAGAGGCAGAGAGGGAGAGAGACATCAATGTATGGTTGCGTTTCACCTGCCTCCAGCCACAGACCTGACTGGAGACCTGGCTTGCAACCTGGTTATGTGCCCTGGCTGGGGAATCGAACCTGCGACCTCTGGGTTCACAGGCCGGCGCCTTATCCACTGTGCTACCAGCCAGGGTACATTTACCTAATTTTTATTAAGTGACTATAGTGGTATTGACCCTGACCTCAAAATCAATTAATGATAGTAAGTCCTTTAGCCAATAATTATTAAACATCTATTATTTTCAAGGCACTGTTCTAGATGTTGGGAATATAGCAGTGAAGAAAATGACAAGTCCTTGACCTGAAGGAGTTTGTAACCTAGATAGGAATGAAAGAAAATAAAGAACCAAATCAGTGCATAATATGCCAGAGACTGACAAAAGTGATGAAGCAAAATAAAGCAGAGTTATTCAGTTGTGAATGGAAATGGAGAATTGGTCTATAATGATGAAAGGGAACAGCGAAGGAAATGATGCTTCCTGAGTACACTATATCTGTCAGGTGTTTTGTTTACTTGCTCTTTCTAATCCTAAGAACCCAAAAAGTGTGTAAAATGCTTAATTTTTAGATGTTAACACTAAGACCCATGGAGGTTAAATGATTTGCTCAAGGTACCAGAGATGGCAACTATTCAAGTGAGGATCAAAACCAGGTCCTGTTGACTCTGCTCTACCATGCTATTCTTCTTGCCTTTTCCCAACCTAGGTAGCTAATTAGCAAATATTTTTATTAGCATTTTTCAGGATATAAAGTGTATTTCTATATACACTGTTGTCCTATTTTTCATATGACTCCTAACAAAATAGTAGTATTATCAGATTGATTTTAAGGAAGAGAAAACTTAGAAGACTCATAGAAATTAAATAATTTTCTCAAGTTAGAGTGTCTGCAAGTTTTGACTCCAAAACATTTGTCTTTTCTATGAGCTGGAGGCCAAGCTAGAAATGATATTAATTGGTATTTAGGAGCATGACCTCTTGAGCTGAAAGGTAGGTATTTGAATCTCAGTTCTACCACTAAGTAGCTATTTGACCTTGGTGTTGTAAGCAGTCTAAGCCTCAGTTTTCTCTTCTGTAAAGTGGGGGTAATAGTATTTAACTAACTATGAGGATTCAATTAGTCAACACATCTAAGGCACTTAGAATAGTGCCTGGCACCCTGCTGTATAAAAGTTAGCAGTTACTGTAATGTTGGGGAGATGAAAGTAACCTACAATCAAAGTCATATGTGCCACCTTATAATTAAATGTTAAATGATGTGGTTTTGATGATAATTACAGCAGAAGTTCAGAGAATAGGCATGACTTTCTAGATTCTCAGAAATAAGTCAGTTTTCAAAGCCCCCTAGGAAAGTCTCCACCCTGGCTTTTCCTTTTAATCTTTTTGGTGAGTCTATTGTTTGCCCTAACTCTTAATTCACCACCCCAGGCAACTGCGTTGTTAAACAATTTCCTCTGATTATTTGGACTCCCAGCTCCTTGGGGAGAAGGCTGTTTGCACCAGGCCAGCCAGTTCTGAGTCAGGTCCATAAAGCCTGTAGGTGAGAGCTGTGAGGAAGCCTGAGATAGGTCACATTTGGCCCGCTCCCTGGGAAGGGGACTTTGAGAGCGCTCCAGCCCATTCTGTCTCTTCCAGTTGCTTCTGGGCTGCATTAAAAACAAAACAAAACAAAACAAAAAACCCCATAATTATGTGCGTAGCTGGAGGTGGAGGGTTAGGAGAGGAGAATATGGCAAATTAAAATGTCATAAAACATATCCTTACTGAGATTCAACAAATTTTTTTTTCCTAATTAAACATTCCTTGGATGGCTGTAAATGTTTAACTTTTCAGAATTCTGGGAAACTTGATTCTGATACATTTTTTCCCCTAGTTATTCTCATTGCTTTGAAGAAGAGGATTTTTGGAGGTTCTTGCTCCATCATTTTCTTTGACTTCACTGGTTATATTTGATAAGATACTTTAATTACAGTAATGATACGGGAGTAAAGAGCAGACTTTGGGGAGACTGTGACAATTTATAGAAGCAGACGTGCCCAGGTTTACCTGAGGGGGCTCAGGACTCATGCCCTTGGCACACTGTGGGTACATCAGTTTGTTTTGTTTTTAGAAGTTAAATAGATGTGTTAAGAAAGCTTCTATTGTTTTCATTGTTGCCATTGCTTTGTTAGAGTAACTGAATCTCTCCTGTGGGTCTAATAATGATCAGGGTACAGCCAGATGATTTATTCAGTTTTAAGAAAATTGTCTGTATTTCAAATGGATTAGAAATATATTATGGAGCACAATGTAAAATATATTATCGGATGTTATCAACTGCTAGCCTACCCTCCTGCTTGACATTTGAAGATGTATTTGTAGTTACCATCCCTCATTTTAAGAAACAACTTTATTTATTTATTTATTAAAAAGATTTTATTTATTATTTTTAGAGAGAGGGGAAGGGAGAGAGGCAGAGAGGGAGAGAAACATCAATGTACGGTTGCCTTTTACCCAGCTGGAGACCCAGCTGGAGACCCAGCAGGAGACCTGACTGGAGACCTGGCTGGACACCTGACTGGAGACCTGGCTTGCAACCTGGTTATGTATTCTGACTGGGAATTGAACCAAGTGACCTTTGGGTTCTCAAGCTGGTGCCAATCCACTGAGCTACCAGCCAGGGCTCAAAACAACTTTATTGATATATATGTTCTATATCATGAAATTTACCAACTTCAAGTGTACAGTTCAGTGATCTTTAGTAACTTGACCGAGTATGCAACCATCAGCAAAATTCAATTTTAGAATTTGATAGTCCCAATACCACCCCTCATGTCCATTTACATGTCCCCTTCCCATCCTCAGCCGCAGGCAATCACTGATCTACTTGCTGTTTTATAAGTTTTTCTCTCTCTGGACATTTCATGGAAACTGGATCATAAAATGTGTGTGACTGCTTCCACTTTGCACAGTGTTTTTGAAGTTCATCTATGATGTAGCATGTGTCAGCAATTGGTCCACTTATCTAGGTAGTGGTTCCTGAGCTTCTACAACTGTCTTCACTTACTTCTACCTCCATAATATTGAGTTTGGGGGAAATTTTTAAAATTTTAGGACAGAGTAAGACTTGGACTGTCATACTGAATGTCCTTGTCCAGATACTTACCTTCGTGAGAAAGCTTCCATTTATAAAGTGGAGGCTCATCACTGGCTGGGGAAAGTGGAAACCTTCTAAGGGTTGAGTAGTGGATAAACAGCAGGAGGATTTCTTGCGGTCTGCAACCAAGTATGACAGGCCCCATGTAAGAATGCCAGTCCCAGCCTCCATCTGTCATACTTGTGTCCTCCCTGATCATATTATTAATATTTGCATTAAAGTAAATTAGGTTGGGTTTGTACATTCCACTTTGTACTTTCAGCTTCTAACATGAGATACTTGTGCAGTGACGGGAGTTCCCACTATCTGGTATTATAGTTAAATCTGAAAGACAGCCAACAATACCAGAGCCTTTTTGGACACAATACATCTGACACCTCCTAATGGACAGCAAGCAGTCATTGTTGATAAAACAGAGGGCACTAGGACCTAAAATGGGAACAGGTCACTCTTTCTGGTTTCAGGTAGTGATGTGAGGCAGCCTCTTGAGGTAACAGTCAACGGTGCAGTGGCCCATGGCATGGCCTACGAAATTATGAAATTCATGAAATCATCACCAATGGGGAGGGGAGGAGGATAGAGAAAAAGGGATTTTAGGTTAGATGGAGATGAAAACCTCCTTTCAACCATATTGCCACCTATCAAAAATCAAAAGTCCAGTAAAAATGACAAAGTAGTGAATTTTTGATTCTGGAAGGATAGTTACACATGTCGGTGGGTATTTACCAGCCAACAAGGTGGGGAGCGGGCAAATGTGCAGGGGGCAGGTGCAGAGTCCTGTAACTGACCATATGAAAACCTGAAGGCATAAAGTAATGAATAGTTCCCTTAAGAAAATTAACAGTTTCTTAAAGAACATTATTCCTAAGGACCAGAATGTACCTTTATATATCATTTGTTTGTATCAAATGACTACTCTTTAACATTAGTTTAGTTCCTTTTTGATTCAGGTTTATTGTACACCTATGAAACAATACTGTTCATGTGTCAGTTCTACTTGCACAACTTTGTAATCAGTTAAATGACGTCAGTATGATATCCTGCCATCAGGTACTTCAAGTAGAAAATTATTTGTTTATTTCTTCTTTTTTCAAATTCTTTATTTATTATTTCCTGAGAGAGTGGAAGGGGGAGAGGCAGAGAGGAAGAGAAACATCAATGTATGATAGAAATATCAATGTATGGTTGTTTATTTCTATAAGAGATTCATATTTTCATCTAATGCATAGATGTTAAAATAAAACTTCAGACATTTATTTTGCCAAAGCTGAAATAATTTAAAGCTGACATTATTATAATGCTATCATAAATTTCATTAAAAATTCAACAGTGTTGATAAAATAAATTATTTTCCATTTACATACTGATAGAACACACAGTCATGATAAAACAATGTTCTCATTAAATTAAAAGTTTAGGATTTACAAATATTTTAACATACAAGTAGGGAACTACAAACTTTTTGTGTTGTAGCTAAATTTGAATTTTAGAAAGTACTATAACATGTTGATACACATTCTTCTTTTTTGCTGTCCATTATCAAATAGGTCTTAAGAATGTTTAAATCTTTGGAGGATTTCTTGATAAGTCAACTTAAATTTTATTTTCAAAACTAGTATTTGGATAGTACTAGTTAAAGCACTGTTTAAAGTGTTATTTAAATAGTCTAGTAATATAATGCAAATAATTTGTTGGTCAATAGTATTTCAAATAATTATGTATTTCTGTATTATTTTAAATATTATTTATTTATTTAAAAGACTTTATTCATTATTTTTAGAGAGAAGGGCAGGGAGGGTGGAAGAAAGGGTGAGAAACACCAATGTATGGTTGCCTTTCATCTGCTTCCAGCTAAAGACCTGGCTGGAGACCTGGCTTGCAACCTGGTTATGTGCCCTGACTGGGAATTGAACCAGCAACCTTTGGGTTCGCAGGCTGGTGCCAATCCATTGAGCCACCAGTCAGGGCTTTTGTATTATTTTTAATGCTGCTTTTCTCTCAAAGGATTTCTGGCTGGGATAGTTAATTATATGGTAACCCTGCAAATAAGGGATTTGTTAGCAAATGAACTACATCTTGAGATTCATCCTGGGCAGCCTATATTCAGCACTCAAGAGGCTTTTACTAGTTTCATGCCTGACCTGGTACATTTTGCTTTTTTCCCATTCTTTCTTGCCCTACTTCCACCTTTGACTTTGGGGTCTCTGCAGTTTTAATTACTGTTACAGCTCTTGACTCAATGCCTAGGCAGAAATAATTATTTGCCCTCTTTGTTTTGGCCTTGGAAACCTTTCTTAACAATTCTGCCCTTGGAAGTACATTGGCTTGGCCTGATGTTTAAGAATTCTTTCTGCCTGTACCTTGGTGGTTCCAACCTTTTTGAGTTCTGTATGGAGCAGTGTGGTTGATTTCAGTCTTTAGATTTTATCATTATCACTTTTTAAATTTGTTCATGTTTTATTTTTCCCTTCAAGAGACTTTTTCCCTTTTATTTTAATTTAATTTCAAAGACTTCCTTCCCCCTTTAGCGACAAGGTACAATTCACTCATATTTTACTCTAAATTATCTAAAAGAGATAACCTGATATTCAAATCAATGCCTACAAACAGGGCTACTTATTTACATTTTAATTTATTAACTTTTAAATTATTAAACTTCTATTTTTTTTTGAACATTCTAATTCTAGAACAAACTATAGGTAACAATTTGTTTGATTCAGCAAGGCTATAATTCTTCCAGGAAATTTAATTAACTTGAGTTTGTCATACTTCTGTAATAGCAGAGTGATTTCTATCTATTATTCTACTAAAAATGTTATCAGATTTACTCATGAAAATTAACTTCTGATTATCCCACAATTAATAATCATATCTTTAAGATTTATATCTTTGAGGTTGATAATACTTAGCTACTAGTGTTGTGAAAAACCATGAAATTATAATAGTCAAAAAAATTTAAGGTATGTTCCAGTGCTACTTAATCTTTATAAATATGACATGAATACCTTGTATAAAGGATAATAGCTTCTCTGTAATCCATATCATGTGAACTACTGCTGATGGCATCATATCATAGGAAACAACTACTATTACTTTTCCCTTAACACATTGATAATGAAAGATTTTTTGCATGGCTTGGGTTAATTATACATTTCCTGTTGTAACCTGGTACCAAGAAGTATATTGACACAACTCACCCAAATTTCAAGTTGTGTGCATGTTTTTTAGTATATTTATACTGTGCCAAAGTCATTTCATATTGTGGGTCTTGGAGAGAGAGAGAAGGGTGTCACCTGAAAGGGGATTAGATGCCACTTTGGTTGTGATGTTGGGTTTTCTGTTGGTAATGTCTAAGATGAATTATCATTCTCTCATTTAGCTGTCTGTTGGCATGCAAATCTACTAAGAGTGGCTGGACATATTGCTTTCCATTGATTTAAGCATTAGTTTCTTCCTTGTCCTGAGGTCCTGAAAAGCTATATTTGAAATTATCCTTACAATAATAATAACAAATGACACTATATAGACTATGAGTATTGTACAAACCCAACAAAAAAGCTTTAGACTTGCTTGTCTTAAGGGATTAGACATCTATACCAATTTAAAAGAGTTCTCTAGTGACTGTGCATCCTTGTCAGCAGTTGTTATTGTTAATATTTTGAATTTTGGTCACCCTAATAGGTTTTCAGTGACAACTCATTATGGTTTTGATTTGCTTTTCCCTAAAGACTAGTTATATTGGGCATGTTACAAGTGCTTATTTATCATCTGTATATATTCTTTGGAAATGTTGGTTCAAATAATTTCTCTAGTTTTTAAAAGTTGCAATATTATTGCATTTTGAGAGTTTCAAAATTATATAAATTCTAGTACAAGTTCTTTTAGGGAGTTGGAATTTGTTTTAACAAACTATGTGCAGACAATATTTATTTATTTATTTGATTTTATCCAGAGGGGTAATTTTCAATGCTTAACTAGAATAAATGTATCAACTCCTTCTCTTTAGCAATTAAGACCCTTACTTTTTTCTTTTAGTCAACTACTCAGTAAATTCCTTACTGGCCTACATTCCCTTTCCTTGAAAACCAATAGACTTGTATTTTATAATAATAAAGAATCTAGTGGTCTTATGTTATTCTGTGACAATATAAATCCTGACTGTTATCTCTCAGCCAAACTGCCTTGGGTATATTATTTAACCTTATGGAGTATCAATTTACCTCACTATAAAATAAAAGTGAATTTATTTGAAGATTGGATAGTATGTATATTATGCTTAGTTAAGGCCTGGAACATACTAGAAGTTCAATAAGTAACTCTGCTCTATCAATAATATTAGTTTTGGCTGTTTTTATATAAAACTTTAAGCATATAATTTGTTATTACAGGTTAATTAATGCATAACAAACAAAGTTTAGAAAAGCAATTAGACAGAAAAATAAGATTTTCAATAATGGGAATTTTTCTTATATTTTCTGCCAAATATTGTGGTATGTGACTTGCTGTTTAGGAAGTATTGAAATTGGCTAATCTTATTTTGGACAATTGTATAATTTACTTCCTCAGTTAACTCAATTAAAGCTACAGCATGGATGGGAAGAGGCCAAAAAAAGTGATTAGAGCTTATAAATGCGTTAGCATTTCAATAATTGTGTAATGAAGAACAAGCAAATGCTTTCACAGCCATGGAAGAAATGTAAGGTACTTAGTTAAATAGTTATTTGGTGCTAATCAAAGATTATTTTTCTGACAATAAATTGTTGTAATTTTATTTATCCAGAGCAACTAGATTCTCTTAGACTTTCTTAATGCGAACATGAAGACTTTAAAGAATGTATTGTAGGTCTTGAAGAGTTGTTATGTTTTAGAGCATCTAAGCATATTATTTAACTTTGGAAGATAATGAAAAGTAGGATAAACTTTAGAAAAATAGTTAATCCAAGCAATGTAAAAAAGCCTCTAGTAGACTAATTTCAAGATTCATCTGAGAGAGATAAAGACAGATACAGAGATGGATATATGAAGGGTGGGGATAGAGTAGCGGGGCAAGGAGAGAAACAGTCATTTATTGTTAGGCTACATTAGTGGTTTGCTGGACCTTGGGCTCACCTAGAGAAGATTCTTTCAAGGGTATTGGATATTGATACTTGGCTACCACTCCCGGACATTCTGATTTAACTGGTATGAGACTTTGATCTGGACATTGGGAATTTAATAACTACCTCACTTGATTCTAGTGTGCAACAAAGTTTGAGAACCACTAGATGAGTCATAAATTTAAAAGAGAAAATCTGGCTGAAGTTCAGTTTTGATTGACAGCTGTGTGGGAATGAAATGGTGTCCTACAACAAGACTTTAAAACATCAGAATTTTGCTTAAGCAGTCTGCCAAAAATGTTCATTTTCCCCCCTGAAAGCAAGAAAGGTTGGCTTCCCTATCAGGTTTGAGACAGTAGGAATCAAGAAAGTTGCTTCTTGACTTGTGCCTGGCTCTCAATGCCTCACTCACTATTCTGTGTTATGTTGGGAACTTTGCCAGCTTCCAGTTCACTTAGGAGTAAATGATGTTACAGGACTGTTAAATTTTATAATATTTCCTAGGTCTAAATTTTTGTAATTTCATAATGTAACAAATGTAATGACTATTAAATAAGATCAAAAGTGGAAAAACATAAATTAGTAAATTTTACTAAACATATAGCTATAATGCATGTAACCTGAGTGAACTGAGCCACTTTGGTGCTGACAGCGGCATGGAGTTATATTTAAAACACACACAAACATACACATGCATAAGCATGCACACATACACACTAAGAGAATAGTAACTTCAGGATGCTTCAAGATTGAGTGAAGACTAATCATAGCATTGTCTTCCTCAATACACATAATAATGTCCTAAATATGCTCTTTAAACCCCCCCCCCCCCCCCTTTAACAAAATAGCTATTTCCACTAATGGAGACTAGCGGTTCCCATGTTCTTTTCTAGGACTTAACCCCAAACACCAACATGCTCTTTAAAAGTCCTCTTCAGCTCAGAACCTTTTTATTCTAAGATTGGCTAATAGAGTAGGACCTAGATCTGGTTGGTTTGAATGTCAAGGGCTCTGTAACCCAGAAGCAAAGGCAATTTTCTGTTATGAAAGGTGGGAGGGAGAATAGTCTCCTTATAAATTTGATGGAATAAAGGGAAGGGTAAGTGAGTGAGAGGTGAGCCAGGAAGTTAGATTTGGAAGGTGGTGAACTGTGGCTAATGAGCATCTGAGAGAAAATACATAGTGGACTTCAGCTACATCCAACAAGTGTGGCATTTGTGGGAAGAAGGGGAAAGTTAGTTGAGCCTAGCATCTGGGCTCCTATCTTTCACAGCCTAAATGTGGCAGGTCAGGTATCTTGAATCTCTGTATCCTGTTGTATTACAAAGGAAGGGGTAGCATGTGGAAGTGTTCAAAGAACTTCTGAGGCTGGTGATTAGGGGTGAATATAAAGTTATGGTCATTTTATGACTGGAAGTAGATGACTGAATCTGTTAACCTCAGTCTAGAATAGACAGATAGACTAGCCACACCTTAAGGAAATCAGGGCTTGGCCAGAAGCCTGAGCAGAGATCAATGACAGACCAAGGGATATTATGGGCCTTCAGGGGACCTATTCTTTGCCAAGAGGAATAAAGCAGGGCTCTGAACTACTCCAATCTTCTCTGTCACATCTCCCTCTTTCTTTCAGAAATTGTAAGAAATTGATTGTGCAGACTGACTTCTCATCCTGGGATGTTACACGCTAGTGAATTCACATAAGGCCTTGTAACCACATGAATCAGCAGTTCTGCAGCCTGGCTTCCCAGCATGGCCAAGATTCAGGCTGAGGATTTGTTCAAGCAGCAAATAATCCTTTTAGGTTAGAAGGCAAGAAGGGCAAAGATAGGCAGGTGATTAGTTATTTTAATATCTTGTCCCCATCACATATTAATACATTGACACTTACCACTTCAAAATTGATCTTTTTCTAATCTCAGTTTAGTCAATCACTTTCTCCTGTCAAGATAAACAATGTCTTGTGTATGTATTGTTTAATAAACAATATATATACATGTATATATCTGTATGCTTATGTTAATATGCATATATGTGAAATATATGTAAAATGTAGTCAGATGATTTCCTCAACAAATTTAGAATGAGGGCAGGTATATAAATCAGTAAGAAAACAAAATTAAAAGCCTAATAATTTTTTAAAGAAGGGTTTTACTTAGCTTTAGAGAGAGGGAAGAAGGGAAGGAAAAAGAGAGGGAGAAACATCAGTGTGCCCTGACTGGGATTTGAACTGGTGAACTTTCTCTTTGTGAAACAGTGATCAACCAAATGAGCCACACCAGTCAGGGCAGAAGCTTAATAATCTTAACTAGATAAGAGATGTCCTAATTCTGATAAAAGTAAATCCATCAATACAAAGATTCTTCTCTTTGCCTCTAGCTGCATTGTTTTTCTTTAGGGCCTCTTTTCACCCCACAGAGTAATGTGGGCCCTTCCCTCTGTATCTCCCTGAATGTTCTAATGCTATAAATTGTTAGAATTCTTTGAAGAAGAACATGTATAATATTGCCTATAAATTGGACCCTACATGTTGAAGTATTTATTGGAAAATGTCACCTTAATATACAAAAGGATTTCATCAGAGTTGGGTTTATTAGATTTACTATAATTTCACATGGACTCATTTTTAATTTAGCTTAGTGAGGAATCACTTTTGAAGGCTAGTCATTTAAATAAACATTTAGGAGACTTAGGTTTTAATTTAAAATGCCTCAAGACTACAGAATTGTAGGAAAAATAATATAAAGAATATCCATCTATCTGCCACCCAGATTTGTAAAATGTTAACTACTTTGCCATATTTATACCAGATTAAAAAAATACTACAGACATACTTAAATATTTATGTGTTCCTCCTCAAATTCATTCCCCTAATTTTGAATCCTTTCCAAAAGTGATGCACTATGTTGAAGTTGTGTTTATTATTTCCATGCATTTTTTACTTTTATTATATATGTATGTAAATATTAAAAGTATGAATATTGTTTTACAAAATAAAAATGTATATACATTTTATACAAATATAGGAATCTTGCAGTCTTCTCTTATTTAACTCACATTTCTGACATGTATCCATATTGATAAATGTAGTGCTGGTTTAATTTATTGCAACTACTATCCAATATTCCAATAAATGAATTGCTATACTGCAATTTGTTAATTTATTATCCTGTTGATGACATTTAAAATATATCCTTTTTCTTAAAAATAGTGCTATAAAGAACATCCTTGTCACGCGTTCTCAAGTGAAGATCATTGCTCCACCCAAGATGACCTTCTATATTCAATTCTCTCCAGATTCCCACTTCCACCGCTTCTCTTCCCTCATCCTGTCTCGCTGCGGGTGATAACAGCTCTGTTACTAGTAGCCCCGGAATGCTTTTTATCCCTTAGGTTTGCGTGGTGATTATGTTTATACCTCTGTAACCAACCCTTTGGAAGAGCACAGTGACAGATCCAAGATACCCCTTCTAGGAAAGTTTGCTTTTGTTTGTGCCATGTACCCAGCCTAGACCACTTGAGTGTTTAATTCTTAAATCAGGGATTCTCAGGTCATGTGGGAGTGTATGTTCAAATTCTAATCATACATAACCCAGACCTGATCCTGATGTTACAAGTTCTTAGAGAATATAATTTTCTACCCAGAACCCATACAAAAGCAACTGTATGTATATATTTTTCAGTGGTGATGGGTGGACCTGTGTTTATTTCACCTTTCACTTGAGGTATAAGCCTCTAGAATACCAGCACTTTTTGCGTTCGTTGCATATATGCATGTTTGACTATGTTTGCAGTGTCTAGTGGGAGGAAAGAACGAGGGCATCTACATTCCAGTTCCGTTTAAGCCGAAACCTCTTGTTCTGTTGTCCTGCTGTGATAAACAGTCAAGTATTTGCATTTATCGGGGTTGGAAGAACTCCCCACGTATCCACATGGGGGCTCACATGGCATGATTCTAGTTTTCAATCCCTCTGCCCTATTTTTTGTTCTGTACCTATTAACCTTACTTTCTTAGGATGCGTCTGTGCTTCTCAAAGCTTGTTTGTTATAACTTATGCAACATTTCTAGTTGTTTTCAGGGCTATATTTCTGTGCATCAGATACTAGATATTGCCAAAATTGTTCTCTAAATCATAGTATCCGTTTGCTTTCTCACTTAGCTGTAAACGGTTGCTTTATATCCTCCCTGACACTTGACAATGAAAGAGTGAAATAAAAAACAAGACCAGTAAGGATTGACTGTGGGAGAGGGGGCAGGGAGAGTGGGGCAGGGGAGAGCAATGGAAGAAAAATGAAACAATCGTAATACAACGATAATAAAACTACAAACATATTCAATATGAAAGGGGGATTAATTTGCAAAGGTGAAACATTCTATCATGGTGGGGCAGGCACTTGGTTAGTTTTGCTTGAAACCGGTCTTTGCTTAGTTCAATCCCCAATGTGCCAAAAATAAATAAATAAACAAAAATAAAATAAACAAGACTAAATAATAAAGTTTTATCAGATGTAATATTTTGGTAAAAAATCTTTAGTTTAAAATTGTTTGTTCATGTGAATTTCCTTGATTATACATTATCTTGACTATGTTTTCATAAATCCATATTATACATTTTGGTTTCCTCTTTTGCAATTTTTTTTCATATCCTCTGTTTAGTCCTGCCTCTCTATATTTAATTTTTGTCCTTGTTTTTATTTTTATTTTTATTTTTGAAGATTTCATTTCATCATCTTTAGAAAGAGGGGAAGGAAGGGAGAGAGGCAAAGAGGGAGAGAGACATCAATGTATGGTTGCGTTTCACCTGCCTCCAGCCACAGACCTGACTTAGAGACCTGGTTTGCAACCTTGTTATGTGCCCTGGCTGGGAAATCAAACCTGTGACCTTTGGGTTCACAGGCCGGTGCCTTAACCACTGTGCTACCAGCCAGGGCTGTCCTTGTTTTTATTAATTTGTAGATTTTTAGAACATATCTTTTCATGGTATTCCTTTGTGTTTTATTTTTGTCATATTTTTCCCAACTTGTGGCTTATCTTTCCACTTGGCTTAGTGCATAGCAGGTTCATTTTAATACTTTATTTGTGGAATTTATTTTATTATTTTCATCTTACAATGTCTTAAAGCCTTCATCTCCAAGTACTTAAAAAGTACTTCTGATCTTTGTAAAATTAAACCAATTTTGCCCTGGTATTATTAAAATGTGTTATTTATCTTAGACTGTATAACTTATACTCTTTACCCCAAATATTTTTTGTTCACATTTTAAAATTAAATGTTGTTACACACAAATATTTTCATGTTTCAGTGATTCTAACTGTTCAATAGATGGTGCAGTACTTATCCTTATAGTGACTCTGATTAATTTAAAATAAAAAAAATTAAAGGTTTTATTTATTATTTTTAGAGAGAGGGGAAGGGAGAGAGACATTAATGTATGGTTACCTATCACCTGCTTCCAGCTAAGGACTTGGCTGGAGACCTGGCATGCAACCTGGTTATGTGCCCTGGCTGGGGAATTCGAACCAGCGACCTTTGGGTTCACAGGCCAGTGCCTTATCCACTGTGCTACCAGCCAGGGGTAATTTTAATCTGATTTAGTCATAATATTTTCAGTGACTACATTCTATATATTTGCTTCCCTGAACAGAGTGTATTAAGAAAAATAACAAAAGTTGAACAAAATCTTGATTGCATTATAATTTATTTTCATTATTCTAGTAATAGGATTTATTTGTGACATTTATTTTTATGAGTAGTTAATAATTAGTAAAAATAAAAGTGAACTTAAAAAATAGAGGAAAGTAGAAAAATATCCATAATCTCATCTTTGATAACAATTACTAAAATTTGGTGTTTACCTCTTAGCTTTCTTTTCTGTGCATCAAATTCCTTCCAACATAGGTGTAATGATACTATGTATAAAAATGTATATTCTGAGCTTTTTATGTAGTTGTATATCATGAATATCTATTCATATTATGATGTAAGAGACTTCTACTTAAGGGACATGGAGCAGTTTAAGAAATAATTTTAATCCAGATAGTACATATATTTAAAGGTACAGAGAAAGAGCCCATTTGATAGAAACAGATTTTCTTTGACACCTGTCAGGTAGATTAAAGCACATGAACTATTAAATTAAATTAAACATTCCTCTTAGCTGAGGGGACGTGGGTATTGTGTATATTATATATCTATAGCCCCTTCCAAACACCTTCCAATAGGTGCTTGAGAAAATGAGATCCAGTATAGCAGCAATGATCAGATTTAGGTATTGCCTTCCCACCCGAGCCTATTTTATCCATGGACTTCAAGGGATGGAGAGGGAAATATTTATTGTATGAAGCCAATAGATGTAAACTCAGAATTCTAGGCTTAAAATACTTTTCTAGGTGAGATTTTTGGTTTGGGTTATATGCATAGGAAATGAATGTGGAGCAAATAGATTGGAATTCTACTAAAAATTTGAGGGATATTCCTTCCAAATAAACAAGGAGCCTGTCTCATGAAAGCCAGTTCAACCCCTTGTAAAGAGTTGCGCCACCTCTTCACTCCCTCCTCCCCGACCTGACCCAGCAGGAAGCAGGCTGCAAAGGACTGCGTAGCTCGCCCAGAAGGGCGTGTTGTGGGGAAGCCGTCCATGAACTGTCTCAAATATGGTCTTGGAGAAAAAGGAGCAAAGAAGCACCTTCCAGCGGATAAAGTCGGAGGCCACAGAGGATGATGGATAAGGAAGAAGGAAGATTCTCTCAGAGAAGAGAATCCACTGTTTCCGGATGGGTTAACGAAGGAAATCTCCATTCTGCCAGAGAGTGCTAGGTGCCTTTCTGGTTTTTGCTTTTGACAGAGTCAGTGGCATTAGATAGAGAATAAATGTAGAAACCACGGTTTTTAGTACTTTCAGTTAGGAAAATACCCTACATTAAGTCCATTACTAAAAATACATAAACTATATATTCCTAGTGATGCCATTATGGAGGGGTGGGGCAAAAATAGGTTAACAGTTGTGAATATGTGAAACACAGTTTATTCTTTTATTATTTACGAATTACTGTTATTTTTCATATGAACAACTATAAATCTACTTTTGCCCAACCCTGTATATAGAGTAACATGGTGTTATTTTTGTTCTTTACCTTTTACCTGGTATTTACTGACATGAAATAATTATTGCCTTTCAAGTTCAGTAAATCTAAATTCATTTGTAAGTATGAAATATGCTTAAATATCACCCAATAGTGCACTCCCCTTACATAAGAATAACTTTTACCCTTTTCTCTGTCTATTGCAACCCTATCAGCAGAACAGCATATACAGCAGGTTGTCAGTAATTTCTATTATGTATATGCATCTTGCCCCGCACAAGACTAAGTTCTTGGAAGGCAGAGATGTCTGCCCTGCTGATATGATCTATGTCCTCAAGAAAAGGAAACAGACAAGTTATTCCTTATTAAAACTTTGCTGCATTTTCTTTGTATTTATGGAAATCCCTTTCTTTGGTTAATCCATATATTTTCTCTTAGGAATAGAACTCCCAGTGATTTAACAATACTAAAACACCAACTTAAAGACTTTGTATATCTTCATTGATCCTGAGTGGTGCACTCTTGTATTTTGAAAATAAAAATCAGAAAAAAATCTCTGTTGTGGTATAAGCTAGTCATGCTTTATGAATCACCACCAAAATCCAGTAAACTTTTGTCATTTAACTCACTATGCAAAGCCTCGTGAATTGGGTGGGGATTTAAAAGTTGATGACTTTTGAGTGGTGCCAAAAGTGAGAAGAAACACTTAATTTTTCTTATGGGTATTTTCAGAACTCTTTAAGACCTTTTAGATTAGCATCTCATCGAAATGTCCTAAAGGATTTATTTCACCCAGCCATGTAATCTGGGTGAAATAATGATCTGTTAGTATATGTTCGGTACGGATGCCGGAGGTTCTTTTCTTCATATTGGATCCTGTTACAAAAGCAATCAGCTTTTTTAGAAAATGTTTAGTTCCTGTGCTCTATATTCTGATTCAGTTGTTCAACATAGAAAAGAGTGAAGCAATAAATGTACTTGGAAATTTTATTTAAAAACCCTTGAAAAGTTCTTTTCTTCATGTTGCTTCATAATTATATGTTTAGAATACATAGTCTCTTTTTAAAAAATTTAATATGATATTTTATGACTCTGAGCTGTATCTGGAAAACATTTACTTGTCTTAGTGATGGCTTCTCAAAAGGCCTTTGAAAGTGGAAGACTTCCATTCCTTGTGAGATTGACATTGGAAAATTGCTTCCTTACCATTTATGAGGTCTGTCCTGAAAGTATTGACCATGAAAACTTTTTAATTATATTGACATTGGGTCTATACTTTCAGGACAGACTTTCACAGTCTCTGGGAAAGAGCTTTATCATGTGATTGCTTGCAAGCAAACGGTGTTATGCCTCATCGACTACATCTGTCTTCTTTTGTCATGAAGAAGGGATGTACCTAATCTGAGAATTTATTCACCTGATGGGAGATGGAAGAATCGCTCCACAGAAAGCAGTTGGGGAGAGGATTCTCATTTATCAGATGCAGATACGCCCTGGGTTGTTGAACCCTGTAGTCCTGAAAGCTTCACAGCCACAAGTATTCCAGAGGGAGGCTTAGTTCCACCTTTAAGGCCTGGGATTAGTTGAAAGCAACAAAAACAAAACCCTCAAATCTTGTAATAAAAGCTGAGTTGTGGGTGTTGCCTGGAACAGCTCAGATCAATCAGAAAGGCATTAGCTAATACCTAGATTTGTTTTCTATAATAACTTGTCTTTTAGTACTAGCAGTATTATTAATATATTTAGCTGTATTAACAGTGTCTACTATGATTTGTGGGAAAAAAAATTCCTGTTTAGGGAAAAAACCTGTAGTTTCTCTCTTAATAGTTTTCTTGAGAAGTATACCATTTTATAAATAATGCTGTCATCATTGCTCTTTGGGAGGTAACATTTTCTTTCTGTAAGTAAAATATATGAGTGAATATATAATCTTTTTGAGAACTGAGTTAAAAACCCACGTTTTTAAATGGATAAAGTGGGCCAACAATAGCACCTGGGATTCAACAGCGTGTCTTGACAGCTTTTGCATTAATTTGGTCTTCACCTTTGTGTATGTCCTGACAGGTGTGCTGAGACCAGCAAACAAGTAATTTGTTTAGGGCATAGAGCAATGGATTGTATTAAAAACTCTGAAGGCCTAAGGAGGACCTTTACCCTGGCAAGAATTGAAATTCATCACACCATGGACAGCAGCTTATGTAGTGTTGTGCATCCCTGAGAGTTTATAGTTTCCAACCCTGCTGATGTGTCAGAATCACCTGGGGAACATTTAAAAAAATTAAAAAAAATACCAATACCTGGGCCCTGCCTGGATCAATTCTGAGTGAATTAGGCTAAGGCGAGGTCTTGAAGTGAACATTTTTAAAAAGTTGCTCAGATTTCTAACCTGCAGCTGGGGTAAGAACCAGTCCACTCTAGCCATTAGCATAGTACTCAATGTGTGAAGGGAAGTTGATGTTAGCATATTCTAATCATAACAATATATAACACAGAGACTCTGTGCATTAAGCTGAGCCATGTGCCGGGATGGTGGTGGTTATTGTGTGTTCTTCTTTTACTTAATGCTCAACCTTAGCTACAACTCTGCTTTTTCCTCCAGGTAGGAAATTTGTCAGGAATAAATTGGCAATGCATTTTACAGATAGTCATTGCTTCTCACATCCTTACAACATACCACCAGCAGAAAAACAATGCCATCGAATGAATGAGTTCATACCTGAAATAGTGCTTTTAGATCCATTGGCATCATGGCTGGACATGCCACCTTGCCTTGGTAAAGGTGTTGTAATCAGAGCTCCTGCCCCCTCCTCCTGTGACTGATTCTGTAACAGCGGTGGATGATGCTATACCTGCCTAATGTTTGTGACCCAGCAAAGCTTCTCTGCAGAAGGCTCTCAAAGGCAAAACTCCTCCCTGCTGATACGAAGGTCAAGAGCTCTTTGAAACAGGAAGAGAAACCCTGTTGCTCTTTGGCATAAAAATTCCTCCATAGCTCCTTGTTGCCTTCAGGTGGTACAAGACCACTTATTGCCTTGTCTTTCTTACCTGGCAAGATTTAATATCCCACATTTCCCTCACCCCTCCCTCCACCCTTCCTTTACACATACAAGGTTGAAATGGGGAAAATAATTGCTTACTTCCTAGGGTTGTATCATATTAGAATTCCTGAAAAGTACTTAGTTTAGTGCCTAGAATGTAATAAGAGCTCAGTACAAGATTAAACACATGCACACACAGAAATAAACAACAACAAATCTATTCGTGTCATCATGAAGCAGTTGTTTGCTTTTTCTCTTGCATTTTGTTGGCATCATTTGCATATCTCTATTATAAGGCTTATCACATTGTGTTGCAATTGATGGTTTGCCAGTCTGCTTAACAGCATAGGACTTGATGTACGATAGCTACATAATTATTGTTTCATGCAATCAATTGCTACTGATTTCAGATTTATAGGGAGTGATAGTATATTTTTTTGTCAGCCATCTATTCTCTCTCATATGTTCACACCAGCAAATATTCATTCACTGAATGAATGAATAGCTCCCTTTATATCCAAGAACTGCTAAGAACTCTAAATGCAGTTTGTAAAGTGCTGCTAACTGGCCCACAGATGGTTTGGAACTTTGACCCTTAGCTTTCTAAGACCCTCTTCCATAAATTTAATCTCTATATCTAAAATCTAAAGAGTAAAAGCCCAAATGTAACGACTCTTCCCTTAGCACTGTAGTTGAAATCCAGTTACTAAATCTATGAATTCTGAAGGCACATCTGTTTTGATTTTTTCTCCTTCAACAGGGCCAATAGGATGAGTAGGTCAGCATTGAATGTGGTTGCCAGAATTTTATATCATAGGATTTTATGGTCTAGCTGTTAGTTTTCCATCTACGAAAATAGACATGTTAGAGGATGGTTACCCATTCGCATGAAATTTTCAATGTCCAGCTTGGTAAATCAGACTCAGTGATTTAGCCACAGTTCAGTTGTCTGTGAGCAAATCTGTGAGCATGCATCTAGACTGTTCCCTCAGAGGCTTGCATGGCATTGTAGAAATAACTCCCAAATCCATGGCTTATGCCCTTGGGGACCAATCTGGTGAAAGATTGGAGCTAAAGAGTTCCTGTTATAATGTTCATTCATTTATTATTTATTAACTCTGTACTACATACTGAGCAATTTGATTGGTTAACCAAAGGATTAATTTGGGAATTTCCAGCCCTATGGTATAAGGAGAGGTAAGCTCTGGAGGCAAAAGTGACTTTATTTGGCGTTTGTTACATTTCAGCACATGATCACAGCTCATGTCATTCACTGAGAGCCCTGCAAGCCCTGCTGCTCCTCAGCTCTTTTACACTATTTGTCTTCTTGCCTCTTCCTCCCTTCCTCCCTCCCTTCCTCCCTCCTTCCTTCCTTCCTTCCTTCCTTCCTTCCTTCCTTCCTTCCTTCCATCCTTCTTTTGTACTTACTAGTTTTTCTGTCTTCACCCTTAGGCTCTAGATGGTCAGCTGTATGAATGCAGGAATCATGCATATATTGCTCCCATTTTGTCCATGCCAGGCAGAAATTGCATACTAGTGTTACACAGAATAGAACTATGTTCTGGTTCTACATGTGCAGCGAGAAGCAGGTACTTTTGCATCAGCTGAGTGCTTCTTACATTGAGATAGACTTGTAGCATAAAAATAACACTTAAGAAAGGGGATCAGCCCAGGTCAAAAAGGGAGTTACATGATGCTTGCAGTCGACACTCCAGGCAATGTTTGGTACATGATTATGATGGGCAGAGGGAGATGTGAATGTTCTGAGAAGCTATATTTTCTCTACAATGCGGGTCTAAGCTTGTTAGATGGAGGAGAAATAACCTGGTGAGCGTTTGTTGTTTCATGGGCCTGGCTGGTGTAATCCTGACTCTTACTGTGAATGACTAGACACCTGGGTGCCAGGCCTTCTGGGTAACCACAGCTGAGGATTTGAGCTGAACGATCACAGTGAAGGTCTTTTAGGAGCCAGGCTGCTGAGTGAAAGAGACCCATCAGTTAAAAAAACAAACAAAAAATAGGTTTGAAACTAAACATACACTTGGATTTCAAATATAGCATTGATGTCTGAATGTACCCTGCTGTATGCAATCAAGTTGTAGCAGCCTGCTTTGTGTCTATATAGATATATCTCATAGCCAGCAACCACCTCAAGGGAGAGCTATGACTGCACAATGTCTTATTTAAAAAGAGTATTTGCTTTGGTTGTTCTGAGACCCATATTTAGGGGTACTCTAAGGACCCTCCTGTATCAAGATAAAATTTAATAAGTGATTATTGAAGTCTCAAGAGGCAAATGGAGTGCTAGAAAGGAAGACTAGTAACCTTCATGTAAGGATTGGATCTAGCGAGTCTCAACTAAAGGTGTGGGGCCAGCAGGACTGGGGCTCCAGCACTCTGATTCACTTCCGGCTGGAGCCGGCTTTGCTGAGAGAAGGCATCCATTGTGCCTACTGAGGCAGCCAGTGGAAAAGGATGACAATAAAACAGTGACCTACTTCCCATTTGCAGAGCAGAGTGCAGAGCTCATACCCAGATGCTTTCTCATGTGAGATGGACTATGATAGGGACAGGGACCAGAGTAAATTGCTGCTGATTGGCAGCAGCAGGGCAATAAAACACTGCTGTATATTCTGCCTTCAGGACCCAGGCATGACTTCAGTATTCAAAATTCATTCCTGTAATGGTTTTAGGTTTATTAAAACTTTATCTACACTTCCAGTCCTTCAAATAATTTATATTGGGTTATGTAAGACAACGAACTAAAATTATACTTTGATTACAAAAAACTCCACAGACTGAAGAAACCACCGCCCACAATTGTATGCCATGGGTATTTATTCCCCAGACTGAGTCATCCACCTTCAAAGTATTCGTTTCAATAAGGAGAAGTTTATTTTTCTTTTCTTTTTAAAAAATCTTACTTTCTTGAAATGCTCAAAGTTTTCTCCAGCAATTAAAAATAAAGCACAAAAATGATCTCAGCCCCAAAATGTTGATAATGGAAAAATGTGCTAAAAGTTTCAACTATATAATCTGAAGGCTATTAGTGGCAAATATTTTTCTGAAGTGCACATAAAAACATATTCTGTACCTTTAATTCAGTCACAGGGTATTGACAATAACTTTAAACTTGTGTTTACTCCAAAGTTTAAAAGAGAAATCAGAAAAATATTTAATCTATTCAGTTCTTTTTGTCTTGTGCCAAAATATATCCTGGAATTTTAGGGAGTCAAACTTGTTGAATAAAAAGGAAAGATCAAAGACAATGTTTAGAATAGAGGACATTTAAATAATACCCAAAATAAGGAAGTGGGAATTTTTTATAGGGTACAACAGCCTAGGCAGCAACACTGTCAGGATTATGTGTGTTACCAAATATGCAAGTGTAAATCAGATTAGAAATGGTCCCATGGAAAAGTATATCTCCAGGCACTTGCAACAGTTGTTTCTTCTGCTTCGACAGAGCTCTCAGTGACAAACTTCCACATGGTGAACTTTTTGGGATCCATCACTTGGCTAAGTGAAATTCTACCATGTCATTACCGACAGGGGGAAATGTAGGTTGCGAGAGTGGGAGCTATCCTTCATTGTTAAGACATGCCCAGTCCTAGGACACCATCTTTCTATGGTGCTTCCATCTTCCTTTCAGATAGCCAACTAACCAGATTGAACTAGGAACCCATTGATTGAGCTATGCTTATTAGATATGATTATTTGTCAGCCTCAAATGATTTTCTAGGAAAATGTAGTAGAACCTTCAAATAATACAGCTAAGTAGATTCTATTTCTCTCACAGCATTCATTTTATTCTGCTCTGTATTATATTTAGTTGTTTCTATGCATATATGTTTCTTCAACTAGAGGCTTGCCTTATGGAGGTGAGCATCTGTGTAATTCCCACTTATGCTATCTATGGTTGGGACATCCTTCTTTCAGCTTCCCCAGATCCCGGAAATAGTACCTTCCTCAGCTGGCACAAAGCAGGGGTAGAGGGGGTGGGGTCGCAGAGCCTGATGTGCTGGGTGCTGGAAGTGGAAGAAGCCTATTGTCTAGAGCAGTGGAAGAGATGGTACTTGAGGAAAAATAAGAATCATAGGCAATAAAACATCCCAGAAAATGATATAAACTTGTCTTATGATCATGATATTTAAAGGTGACAAGTATGAGACTCTAGTCAAGAGGCTGAAGCCAGAGGTCTGGGGCTGAGAACCACTCCTGCAGCAGGATATGAAATGGGACAATGTTAGTGATGAAGACTGAAAACAAAGCAAAGATTCCAGGGCTCAAAATTATGGGATGTTGAGACAAAGGAGCCAAATATCTGATTTAAAGCTATACTATTAGGCCAGCTAAGGATAGTTTGTTTCTTATTGTAGGTATATAATAATTTTCTTTTGGATGAATCAAAGTAGTTAATTGTTTATTCCACAAAGAGGTGGCCTAACTCCACCCTTAAGCTCTTGACAGAGTGAAGCAAAGATAGTTTGATAAGTGTGCTTTACATCAGAAGGACGATATACCCTGGAAACTATTCATATTGTACCCAAAGTTAAATTCATAAAAATTCCCCCTGCTGGAAAATATTTGTCAGCTTTAAGAAGTATTTCATGAGACATATAATATAAGAGAGCCACATCTTCTGAAATTGCACATATACGTACAGCCACATGGCAGATTGTGTTTGCCAGAAATGGCCTTCATAATATATCCAATTTCACATGCAATTTCCACTGTGAGGCTGACAAATTTTCCATCAGTGGCAAGGCTCACGTCTCTTCCCTTTCAACTGTGAAGAAACTGCCTTAACATATAAACCACCGGTGAGTGATGCTATGTGACTTCAGAGGCAAGGCTGTAAAAATGTCATGCACATCCACATTGTTCTTTTGGGACGTTTGCTCTCAGATGTCAACTGGTATGCTGTCAGAAAGCCAAGCAGCCACATGAAGGACCACATATAGGTGTTCTGGCCGATAGCTATACTGGAAGTCCCATTCATCTCAGCCATCACAGCCACTGATTGTGTGAGTGATGAGCATTCAGACAGCTCCCACCCCAGTAAGGAAACCCTCTGCTTCATGCCCCACCCCCTGATGGCCCATGAGACAGAGATAAGATGTTGTCACTGGCTCACATTTCATATTTGTGGGCAAAACAAATTTGTTGTTTGAAGTTACTAAATTTAGAGTGGCTGTCCTTCAACAATAGATAACTAGAACAAGACACAAAGAGAAATAAGAATAGTCTGTGGTACAGAAATAGCACTTTGAAGTAGATAGTCCAAAGCTATTCTCATGAACCTGGTTTCATTTTTTTTCTATGTGCTTACCAAGGCAGCAATTTATCATATGAATATAATGCTTTTCAAATTTAACAAAAGTTTCAAAACAAGAAACAAATAAGTGACAAATTTATGCTTACAATATAAAATGTATTTCTGAAAATGACTACTGAATATTAAAAAAGTTTTGTTTTTTTTTTCTTCTTAATGCTATTGTTGATAAACACACACACAATTTTAGGCAGAATTTTTTCCTAATATTTAACAAAGATGGTAACAAAATGCTTTCCCTAGACACTAGTTTTTTTTTCTAGCAGTATAATTTGTTTATGTAGAAATGTCAGAACAAAGTGACTACTTAAAATGACAGCTTGTAATTCAATGCAGCATTAATTTATGTATTTTAAAAACTTAATTACTCATTTGAAGGAAATCTCCAGTTTTCTGTGAATGTTTTTCATATCAAGAAAAATTAACATTTTCATTATAACCTCTTGGTTTATAAAAATAGGAAACATCTAACATTTATTTTATTTTAATTGAGGTAAATGCCTAAGCCTTCAGTGATACTGCATTTGATTTGCTAGGAAAAATAAAAATATCTTCAGATGGAGGAAGTGCTAACAGGACCTGCTTAAAATATTCCTGAAAAACTAGGTATTATGTACTTGAGACACTATTCTTTAAAAATCTAAAAGATTATCCATTCCAGTTTGACTAAAATGAGAACTGAAAGTGACTCAAGCTTCTAAAAAGGAGCATGATATGATCAAAATGACTTGAGAAAGATGATTAATAGTGCCTCATGAGTAGAAACATATGGAATGTGATTCTTGAGAGAGTGAGTTGGGAGGGGTTAGGTGCAGGACTTGAACAAACTTGTTGATCCCTGGACAATCAGAAACTTTTCTCCTACATCCTCCTTTAATAACTTCTCAGCCTCCAAGGGCAAACCAGTGGAGTAGTGGGGAATGCTGGGAAATCTCAAAAGGCTTGGGCCAGGTTGTTGGAAGAGAACCTAAAGGACAGAACAAAGAAATGTGGATTATAAGAAAAATACTTGGCAGAATGGACTTTTTATTTGGATGTGATAACTATAATGAGGATTTAAGTTAAGAGTTCAGGGGGAAAAGTGGTATGAGAAAAATGGGATGTAAAAATGAGAGAGAGAAAATTATGTTGATCCTTTTGTAGCTGAGCAATTAATTGTTTAGACTTCAAAAACTGATTTTGTGAAGCCATTGATATTTTTGTATTTCTATGAATCCTGCTTTATGTTCATATATGGGAAGCTCAATATAATTTCTATACAGATTTTTTTTTACTTTGACTTATGTATTTAATGTGACAAAATGGCTCATGAAAAATGAAAATGTTAGTTTGGATTATGAGACATAATATTTTAAAAGTTGCTAATTTATTCCTGGTAATGTTCTTTTTATATTAGTCAGTACATTAGTTTTTTTCCAAAATAGAAATGCTATATTAACTTCAAAAAAATCCTATGAACTACTTTTAATAGACATATTTTTCTTAAGAATGTAGCTACTGATCATTACAATTTACTATAATCCACACTTGCTACCCTTACTACCTTTGATCTTAGTTCCTCCAGGTATTTATCCCTTCACCCACAAATGGCCTGGCTCATCCTCTCATCTTTTTATTTACCTCCTTAATCAGTCCCCCTGCACCCATAATTACTGACAACTGACACTAACCCCCTATGGTTACTTGGGAAGATATGGGAGGGTGGGGGGTGGGGGGGTAATATTGCAAAGATTTACACCTTCCACATTTTTGTTTGGTGTGAAGAGCGTAGTCTCCTTTGCTATTTTTGTTAACTCGAATTTTTGCTAATGTTTTAATTTAAATCAAAATGAAGTTATTAAACACTTTTCATAGCTTGGATGTAGACACATATTGAAGGCCTGGTAATAAATAATATAGGGAGGTTTCATAGTTAGCCTGGATCCCTGCTTTATAGCTTTGTGTATTTTAAGACCCTGACATTCAGGGGCCGGTGCTCTGGGGCTGGGCTCTGTTTAACCTTGTTCCCAATCAGTGGCACAGCCTTGAGGAAGTCTATCCTCCAAAGAAGCACTTAGTCTCTAAATGTCAAAACATTCTCCTTCTGGAAAGAACGGTTTCTTTTGTGTGCAAAAGGTCTTCCTCTGTCTCGTTCAGTGTGTTCTTCTTAGCATTAAAAAATAAACAGAAGCGACATAGCCTTAAAATAGCTACCTGAACCTGAGTCACCTGTGCATCCCTGAAGCGCTCTAAATGAATGAACTGTCAAACATCCCACAGAGGTGGGAATTAAAACGGCTGAACTGAAGGTATTAGAGACAATAGAAGGGCTTCTTCAAGGCAGCATGTCTGCCAGAGTTCACACTGCTGCTGTGTCTCTGCGTTTCTCCCAGTGTATTAAAACATTCCCTTTGAATAACACAGGCTCTATGCTCCATTATTTAACCTCCTGGTGATTTGAAGTTCTGAACCATCATCCAATTAGAGCTGACACTCTTCTAGTTAGCTACTGCATTTGGAAGAATAACCAGTACAAAGGCGAATTTTAAGAAAAAGACATGTTGCTTTGATGGGAGAAATGAATAAAGATGAATCATGCCTTTGTGGAATTGTGAGGATTTATTAACCTCGAACATTTTGGTTCGATGCAGTGTTTATTTATTAATTGCTTAAAAGTTGTCACGTTGGCTTCCAAACTGCCTGTTTAACTTAAAGTAACAGAGATTTGCTACCCCTCTGTCCTCTGCCTTTTATAAACCTCTGGCAATAGTGATGAAAAGTTTGCTTTTTCTGCTTTTCTTCTTGAAGATTTTTCTTTCACTGACTGGTTATAGACAGTAGTGACTGAAGGTGCCAAAGCCCCTCAAGTGTGCTGGAAGCCAAAATAAATGCCATGGAATTACCATCTCACCCATTAGTCTGACTGTCCTGCCCCTTCATCGGTGAAGATTGTTAGGCAAAGTTAAGGCATTCTCAGAAAGAAATGACACTTGATTTGAAGTTGTGCCTCTCTTGGATACTACTGTTAACTAGCTCTTCAGGTGACTGCACACATCTTTCTCTTGGAAGTATTCCTTCCTTTCCATGAGAGTAGATGTGATCCTTGATTTCTTTTTGAGCTCTTGGTTTTACATAAGACCCTGGAGTTCAGTTGGATGAAAGCTGATGGTCACCTCTGCCCTGTCCACAGCTCCAGGCACATAGTAAGGTTTATTTGATGAGAAAGGGTGGATGTGAATTTTACAATCCCCGTTCACTCTTCCTGTGGCCCTGCCAGTGTCCTTGCTTGATGATCTAGTTGGATGAGCACATCTCTTCAAGAGAAAATGGGGTGTTTACTGATTTGTTTGCATGTTTGTTTTGGATAATGTAGCCTGTCCAATGGTGCGGAGAGATTTTGTCTCTATTTGCATGGTTTGCCTTGCTCTTGTCCTTTAGAGACATGGGACCATTTAGTTGTGTTAAGAAACTTTTGTCTTCTTCCAGCTCCATGACGCAGTGACATCCTACAAACACATGCTGTTTAAATGGATATTCTTTTTGTTACACAGGGAATGTCACCTGAGCTGATTGAATACTTTTGGTGAAGAATCTGAAGAGAAGTGTTTGATTACTTTATCTGCAGCCTTTATTTCTTACTGCACTTGAACTCTCTCAACCTCTACTTCAGCCTGATGGACACCTGTCTCCTAACATACTCAGTTTTCATTTTTTATAATTTACACTCCTTTTAGCACAAACCCTGTTTTCCATATCCTAATCCTTCCACAGAAAGGTTCTCTCCTCAGAAGGTCTTCTCTTCCTCTTCAAGCCTGTGGTATCTCATCTATCCTGCATATTCTTGCTCAGTGCAAATAGTCTTTGCTACTCTTTGGGCATTCATTTTCTATTAGTTTACATGGACTGACATAAGAAGTACCACAGACTGCATGGCTTAAATAGCAGAACATGATTTTCTTGCAGTTCTTGATGCTCAGAGTTCCAGACCAAGCTTTGGCAGGGTTTGGCCTCTGGGGAGAACCCTCTCCTTGGCTTCCCTTCTCACATGGGCTTTCCTCTGTGCACATGAAGGGAGAGAACAAACTCTGGTATCTTAGAAGAACACTAGTGCTATCAACTCAGAGTCCCACCCTTATGACTTCATTTAAACTTAATTACTTTCTTAAAAACCCTGTCTCCAAATTCTGCCACCCTGGGGGTTAAAGGCTTTAATATATGAATTAGGGGTGGGAGGTGCAAATAATCAGTTCATTGTGTTTATAGTTAATACATGTGCATGTATATTAATATGCATGTGCATATATTTAAATATATATATATATTTAATGATGGACACATTGTATCCATCACACACATTTTTGTACTTAACCTTTTATAGGTACTGAATTCATGTTTTCTGATTGATAAACTTTATTAAATATGAGACATTCACATGCAAATTTCCACATTCACTTTCCAGTGTACATTATTTAATTAAAAAAATCCCCACTTTCAAGGCTGATTTAAAATCATAGAGGATTCTTTTTAAATATTTTATTTTATCTATTTTTAATAGTTTATTTTTATTATATTTATCCATTACCATTCATCTTGCTTATACCCTCTTCTACCTCCACCCACACCCCCAGCCCTCCACAATCACCACATGTCATCCTTGTCCATAAGTTCTTCTTCCTTTTTGCTTGACCCTTCCATTCTCTTAGCCCCGCAGAGCTGTCAGCCTGCTCTCTATCTATGAGTCTGTCTCTACTTCCCTGATCAGTTCAGTTTGTTCATTAGATTCTACATATGAGTGAAATCATATGATATTTGTTTTTCTCTGACTGGCAGGGTAAAATTTACTTCTTTTCTTTTATGGCCAAGTAGCATTCCATTGTGGAAATGTCCCATAGTTGTTTTATCCCCTGATCTGCTGATGAGATACTTAAAGAATTTCTAGATCAAGTAATTTCTATTAACTAATTATTTCCCTTATAATTTTGGGTTGCAGTTCTTTGGCAAAAATAATACTTCTCTTTAAAGTATTTTTGTTGTTGTTATATACTAGAATATATGCTTAGCTTTGATTTTCCTATGTCTGATAATCTTTGATACCATGGACATATTTTAAATTGAAAGGCTGAAAAATATTGAATGAAATACATAATACAGTGTTTATATTGGTACTAAGTGGACTATCACCACATTAAATCCATGCACCTAGGTGTTGTAAAAAGAAGGCATTTTGAACTATTTTGAAATGTTTCCCAGTTCTTTTCCAGTGAAAGCAAATTTTACTTCCTAATTTTTATGTAGCACCTACCTCTTCAAAAAGCAGTTAATCTTGACTTCACACATTTTCTCAATTTAAGTACATTTTATTTAAAGGTTTTTATTTTGAAAAGACATCGTTAAAATGATACTAGATGTTTCATATAAAGACATTGTCTATGAATACTGATTATAATGTGGTAGGCCAAAAAGGAAAAATTTAAAACAATGCACATAATTGCAATTTGAACTTCTAGTTTCAAAATTTTTAGATTTTAGGAAATAGTTTGGGTAATATATTAGATCAAATCTAAACTAATGAAATTTAGCTAAGTGAATTCTTAGCTTGAGCAAACTCTCCAACACTCCATTTTATTTATTTCTTTTTAGAATTTGTGTTGCATCATCATTCTAGAAAAACAATTTACAGTGATTCCAGAATTTTATTTAAATGACCATATTGGGTTTTGGTTTTTAATTCTTAAAGGAACCAAATTGGAAAGCATACATGAAGCTACTGGCAGGATTAATATTAACAGTATTCAATGAATTCATATTTGTTTCAAGAGAGATGACATAGTTTAATCATTGTTTCTACCTGTCAAGAATCCTTAACATTTAATTTCTATTTCACTACATGAAGGAAATTGATAGTAAATGAGTGTAAATCACATAAATGTCAGGAAATGAGGATCATATTTTTCCATTAATGTGCATGTCTGTAATATATTTAATACTGCAATTTTGTGCTCATTATTGCTATTGATTTCTTTAAAATAGATAGTTAAGATTATAAACAATTTAGTATTTAAAGGTTGAGAGTGGAAAAGACAGATATAAACATCACTCTGGCCACGAGACATTAACTGTGGAATTCTAATTACTGAAACTGATTGGGAGAAAAGTCTGATGGAGTAAAAATGTAATTATTATAAAACTCTTAATAATATAGGTAAATAACTTGTCCCTAAAATTAAAAAGTCAAACCTAGTTAATTATATCTTAGCTAATAAACACTACAGTGATAAGGTTTATAGGTTGGAAAAAATTAATGAATGCTTTAATGAACTTTCTGTAAATTATATGTCAGAAGTAACTTAAGGAGCCTGAAAATGCTTAGAAGCAATTTACTGAGATATGAGATAACACTATAAATAGTAAAACTCCATTCCTATACAGGAGGAATTAAAAATGTCTCATTAGATTGTATCTCATTGTTTAAAATAGCATTTAATAAATAATTATTTTATATATATTCATAGAATTAAGTGGTATGAACACAAAGGTGATGTGTGTGCATGTGTGTGTGTGAACTCTGAGGGCTACAGGCAACATTGACAGTCATCAATTTTTAAAAATATATAGTATTAATAAGAATATTTAACATCAGATCTACTCTTTTAACAAATTTTTAAGTATACAATATGGTATTATTAACTATGGAGATGTACAGTAGAATTCTGAAAGTTATTTATCTTATATAACTGAAACTTTATACCCATTAAATAGAAACTCCAAATTTCCTCTTCCCTTGGCCCCTTAAAGCCACTTCTACTTTCTGCTTCTATGACTTGGCTATTTTATTACTTACTCATTTATTCAAATATTTTATTTGTTTATTTTTTAGAGATGGGAAGGTAGGGAGAAAGAGAGGAAGAGAAACATTGATGTGAAAGAAATACATGGATCGATTGCCTCTCACAAGCCCCCAGACCTGTGCCCTGACTGGGAATTGAAACAATGACCTTCTGGTTTGCAGGCTGGAGCTCAGTCCACTGAGCCACACGAGCCAGGGTATGTTTGGCTATTCTAGATACCTCATGTAAGTGAAATCATAATTATCCTTCTGTGACTATCTTACTTCTTATTTCATAATGTCTTCCAGGTTCATCTATGATACATATTGAGAGATTTCTTTCTTTTCAAAAACTGAGTAATATTGCATTGTATGCACCTGTCACATTAGAACTAAACCCATTTGTCCATTAATACACATTTAGGCTGTTTCTGTATCTTGGGTATTGTGAATAACAAAGCAATGAATATTGCAGTGCAGATGTCTCTTCAAGATTCTGAGTTCAATTGTTTTTTTCAAAGTAAATACCTAGAAATGGCATTGTGGGGTCATACGGTAATTCTTTCTTAACTTTTTGAGAAGCTTCTATGTTGTTTTTCACAACTGTTGCACCATTTTACATTCCCATCAACACTTTATAAGGATTTCAATTTTTTACATTCTCAACAACACTTTACTTTTTATTTTCTTTTGATGCTGGCCATCCTAATGATTTGAAATTATATCCCACTGTGGTTTGATTTGCATTTCCCTGATGATTAGTAATGTCAAGTGCCTTTTCCTGTACCTGTTGTCCATTTGCATGTCTTTTTTGGAAAAATATATATTCAAGTCCTTTGCCCTTTTTAAAGATGGGTTTGTTTGTTTGTTTATTTTACAATTGAGTTGTAGGAGTTTCTTGTATATTTTAGATATGAACTCCTTATTAGGCATATGGTTTGCAAATACTTTCTCCCATTCCATAGGTTGCCTTTTCACCCTGTTAATAATTCCTTTGCTGTGAAGAAGATTTTTAGTTTCATGTAAACTAAACAAGTAAATAACATAGTTTTACTTGTTTACTTTTTGTTTCTGTTGCCTGTGCTTTTGGTGTTATATTCAATGTATCATTGAATATTTGTCATGAAGCCTTTTTCCTATGTATTGTTCTAGGAGTTTTATGACATCAGGTTTTACATTTAAGTCTTTAATCCATTTTAAGTTGATTTTTGTGTGTGGTCTAAGATAAAGATCCAATATCATTCTTTTGTATGCTGATATTTGGTTTTCCCAGTATTACTTGTTGGAGACATATCCTTTCCCCTGTGTGTATTCTTGAAATCCTTACCAAAGATCAATTGACTATAAATACATGGGTTTATTTCTGGACTTTCTGTTCTGTTTCATTGGTCTATATGTCTCTTTATTCCTATACCACAATGTTTTGAGCACTATGGCTTTGTAATATAGTTTGAAATCAGGACACCTGTAGCCTCCAACTATTTTCTTCTTTCTCAATATTGTTTTGGCTATTTAGGGTTCTTTGTGGTTTCTTATGAATTTTAGGATTGCTTTTTCTATTTCTATAAGGAGTGCATTTGGAATTTTTAAAGGAATTACAATGAATTTGTAGATATTTTTGGGTAGCATTGGCATTTTAACAATACTGTCTTCCAATCCAGGGACTTAGTATGTCTTATATTTATTTCTGTCTTCTTTAATTCTTTTCATCAATACTTTTAGTGTAGAAGTCTTTAGCCTTCCTAAGTTCATTTTAAAATATTTTATGAACTTTAGAAATGCGAGCTGTTGGTCTCAGCAGGAGAATGAGATGTGTAGCAGGGGTCCAATATAGTAATCTGCAAACATTGGAGAGGGAGGTGACTGGGAAAGTGGCGATAGTACCTTATTCCCCAGCTGGATGCCCTTTTGTAGTAGGGATAGGGAAGATCATTCAAAAGTGTTTTGGGAAAAGTGATAGAGAAGTAAAGTTGGCTCTCACTATCACTTTTTCCTTTAAAAGATTTTATTTATTTATTTTTAGAGAGAGGGAAAAGGAGGGAGAAGGAGAGGGAGAGAAACATGGATGTGAGAGAGAAACATCATCGGTTGCCTCTCCTACTTGCTCTAACTGGGACCAAACCCAAAACCCAGGTGTGTGTCCTGACTGTAAATTGAACCTATGACCTTTTGCTTTGCAAGATGATGCCCAACCAATTGAACCACACTGGTCAAGGCATCACTTTCATTTTTTAAAAAACTGGGACAAAGACATGCCCTTTTCTAGTGGTTCAAAAAAACATCAGGGAAGGCATCTGAGCCTCAGTAGTCGATGTCTCACCTGAGTGAAGTGGTCTTTGTGAAGGACATAGCAGTAGAAAGACCTACAGAGAAGCCCTTGGAAACATTTATATCCAGGAGGGGTACTGCAGCTGCAGTTATAACACCTTTGATCTGTTTCTGTAATTTCTCTTCCTACTTATTCCTGGACATGCTAGAAGCAAATGAGCAAAAGAGAGGGGAAGAGTGAAGGAGAGCCCACTGGTCTCCATTCCTAGAGACCCTCCACTGAGGGAAAGAATGTGGGACTCAATGGAAGATTAAGGTTTTAAGATAGACTGGACTAAAATTCTTAATATTTATAAGTGACTAGGAAGCTGTATGATTGTACAAGATGTCATTAAAAGATGGGAAAAGCAAATTTAACAGAGCATGTTTGAGGGCAGTGAAGAGAGAAAAAATAAAATTATATCACCTTTGTATCCCACTGAGTTCAAGGGCAAGCTGAGTGACACTGCTGATTTCACAATTTTACTTTGCTTTTCAAAATTTAATAGTGCTGTCAAAAATATTTTCTTTCTTTTTCTTTTTTTTTTAAACTTTATTGTTGTTGTATTACATCCATCCCCTTTTTGCTCCCCTCTGTCCCCCTCCCCACCCAAAAATATTTTCTTATTTTATTAAAAACTTTCTCTTTATTATTGTGTGCTTATGTTTTGAGATGGTTAGGAAATAAATACTAAACTCACAGAGGAAAAAGTTAAACTTTATTCATCTTACTGTTGTTAGAACTCAAAGAACAAGAAACTTTCTCCCCCCTCCAATTCTGAATTTAGCTCTTTAGGGAGAAGTGTGTGTGTGTGTGTGTGTGTGTGTGCGTCCAAGTATCTTTTTTTTTTTTTTTTTAAGATTTCAATTATTATTTTTAGACAGAGAGGAAGAGAGAAAGGAAGAGAGGGAGAGAAACATCAATGTATGGTTCCCTTTCACCTGCCTTCAGCTACAGACCTGGCTGGAGACTTGGTTATGTGCCCTGACTGGGAATCGAACCAGCAACCTTTGGGTTTGCAGGCTGGCACCTTATCCACTATGCTACCAGCCAGGGCTCCAAGTATCTTTCATGTTGGCATACAAAATAAGATGCTTTGCATAAAGTAAAATGAATTAGTATAATATTAAATGACAAAGTGATCTGTTTTATAAACCATACTATCTTTAACTAGTTCTCTGTTTGAATTTTATTATTTTAAATAAAGCTGTATATGAATACTGTGGTGTAAAAACTTTTCATTGTGGATTATAATCTCAGAGTGGAGTTCTAGAAATTGCAAGAATAGGCAGAATACATTTTCAAAATGCTGATTATATATAACAAATATCTCTTAGAAAATGTGGATATAAAGAAAAATAAGACAACAAAAATCATGTTAAATATCATCAGCTAGAGTCATTACTAGTATTTTCTTTCATATTTTCCCTATGCTTAAATGTTTTTAAAAAGTGAGATCAAGGTGTATAATAATATCTATGCACTACTTCTCTCCAATTAATATATCATGAGAATTTTCCATATTTAAATATTTTTAAAAATTGGTTACAAATGCTAAATATTATTTTATTGAGTTGATTTATAAAAATTTAGTTTTCATTCCTTTTTATGGGTACTTAAATTCTTTCAAAGTGTTTTGGGATTATGATACTGCATTGAACATTCAGAAACAAAAATTTTCACATGTGTCTGATTTCTTTTCTTTAAATTTTATTCCTGTAACTGAATTCCTGCATCAAAAATTAGGTGTATTTTTCTAAATTGCTGTCAAGAAAGTTAAGACCAATGTTCCAGTTCTATCAGCAATTTGTGAGAGGCATATATTTTCAATATTTTCTTGTTTATACTCCACTTGGCATTGAAAATTACTATGAAAATTCTTGCAAGTTTCTTAAGGAAAATTGATATTATTTTCATCTTCATTTCTTTGAGTATTAATAAGGTTGAACTTTTCATGTTTATTAGCCATTTGTGTTTCCTCTTGTGTGTTCTCTGTTCATGTTATTTTTTCTCATTTAGCTATTTGATGAATTTGCATTTTAAAAGAGGAAGTCATTAACACAAATAAATCTCTAATTAGTGAACCTATGTTGGAAATACTTTTTAAGCACAGGGAGCTATTTCTTGTTCTTGTCTACTCTTTAAAAATATATATGTTCAATAAAAAATATGAAACATCTACTTGGTATAGGGAACTGTGCACTGTGGGCAATGAATTAAAAAAAGTGTTTCTGGCCTGGAAGGAGGAGGTTGTATGGCTTGAGTTTAAAATGATTGAGCCTGTGGCTTCTAAAAACTCATTGATTTCTAAGAAATTACAAAAATGAATTAAAGTATGCTGGAGAAAATATGAACAACAGCAAAACCAGAGAATAATTATTCATAATTCCCATCACCTTATTGCATTACTTTTATATTTCTCAGATAGTCTTGTATTTTGTTTGCATTTGACATAGTTTTAACGTATGCTACGTAGTACTTTGTATCTTCCTCTTTTTACTTGATTTTATAGCTTAGCCCAGTCTTTTGTAAGTAGACGTCTTTGTTCAAATGAGTGGATCTCACTACAATTTATTTTGAGGCATTTAGATTTTTTCCCCCTTTTCCAGTATAATTTCTGTTTTATATTTCTTGGCAACTTATTTATTTTCACTTGATAGTATGTTGTGGGCATAATAGGAAACTATTTTCATTTAAATATAAAAAGCTAATTAACTGGAGGAGTGACAAAGGGTAGTTTTTGGGAAATCATTCCACTTTTTGTAGACTGATTTTTTGGGGTGGTTTCCCTGTGTACCTTAAATCACACCGTAATATTACTACTTGTGTTACATTGGAGAAAGCAGTAGACTCAGTGATGGAAGACTTGGTTCATAGTCCACTTTGTGATCTTGGCTAAATTATGCTTTCACAGTCTCCGTTTTTTTTTAAAAATCTATAATGTATGGCTTCTAACACCTGCATCACATGACATTGTTAGGACGATTCAATAAAATAGTATATAGTGCCTACTACGATACATGCTCCAAATTGGTTCAAGTTAATGTTAGATTCCTCCCGCTCTCATTCAATCCCTCTCTTTTATCCTGGCAGTTTTGGGGGGAAATTGAATCTTGAGTTGCCTCAAGGAGTTGACTTTTTAAAAATTTCTTCCCTCCAAATTCTATAAGAATAGGCTCTTATGGCTATGCTTAATTTTCCTTGAAAGCCCTGAAATAAGAGTAATTACTGATTTTCCATCAGTTTACTCTAAGGCAATGTGTGCATATTATACTTTTAGTTCAAAGAAATCTTTTCTAATTTCTTTGGGTGATATTTGCCAGAGTATCTTACTCAGAGCCAGGATTTGAGGCACACCTGCTGAGTCTGCTGCTTTTTATAAAGCCTGGCTCCTGACTTTCCTTTGTTCTTCTAATAGACTTTATTTTTTTAAATCATGTCCTTGAAACTTGTCCTTCACATATTTTGCTTATGAAGTGGTCCAGAGTTTTGACACAGCTAGAACAGATTCACTCAAGATGTTCTATTCTAATGTCTTAGTAATACAGTGAAAGTTATATTTTAGGAGGGTAAAATGAGATTCTAAGTGACATCCCTGTTCTGGCAGAGCTACTTTCTATTTCAGGACTCAACTTTAAGAAAACCAGAACTTTTATCCATAATAAATGTGTCCTTTACTATTTGACATGTAATTTACTGACCATGAACCATATCATAATGTCAATAGTTTATCCATGAACATAATAAATAACATATGTGTATATATATAGGGTACATGCAATTAATTGCCAATAACTTTGCATTTCCTTATTTCACGTGCTTCTTATTAACTTGAAAAAACTATGCTTCTAAGGTTATGATTTAACATCATTGTTTCAGATATAAAGTATTAAATTCTGAGAGCAACCATGATGTCAAAGGAATACAATGTTGGAGCAACCATAATTTCTGGACTGCGTGCAGGGTGAACTGCTAAGGAAATTGCAGACTTCAATAACATCCCTTTATGTAAAGTTGACAACATGAAGATGTTTGGTGCTGATCCTGATGTTGCCACTCCAACAAGGAAAACTCACAAGGTAGCAAGGATCACACAAGTCCAGATATTGTACACAGAATCCAGAAGTTCATCAATGAAGATCCAGGATATTTACCTTGACATTTTGAGAGAAGTAGTTGTACTGTGGATGAAGCAAGTCACAAATGGATGTCATCTGATCTTCTAACAAGATGGTGCACCAACCCATAATGCCAAAAAGGGGCAAGATTTTCTCAGTGTCAATGGTCCTAAATTCTGGTCAAAGGAAATCTGGCCACCTAATTCACCAGATGCAAATCCTTTAGACTATTATGTATGGAGCATTTGTGAGAGAGAAGTTAATAAACAACCTCATTCCAATAAAGAGGCTGTTAAAGCTAACATTGAAAACATTATGATGTCCATGGATAAAGAAAACTGAATTAAAGTGTGCTCAAGATTCCCAAGTCAAATCGAGTCTATTATTATTGCAGCAAATGGAGACCTTTTTTAATAATAAAAAAAATAATGACTATGTTTATGTATTTACATATAAGAATAAATTTATTTCAAAATATAACCCGTTCGTGGTATGTTATTTTACTAAAATTTTGCCAATTGATCACATGTGCCTTGTACATGTATATATACATACATACTCATATACATACATACATGTATATATATATTTTTTTTTAGCATTATGATACTAGGTGAAAAGGGAAAATAATACATTCTACTCAGTTACCCATATTGAATGTGTGTATGGCAGGGTCAGGGTAGGGGGAGGGTAGATATATAGGAAAGGAGCAAAGCCTAGACTATGCTCTGGAGTTGGACTAATTCACTTTAAATTCCATTTCTGTCCTGAACTACTTGCTTGTTGGGTAAACAATTTAAATTCTCCAAGCCTCAGTTTTCTTATCTATAAAATGGTGTAATAATAACACTTTCTATATACTATTGCTGCAAGATAATACTAATTTGAGAGGTTGCCACATGGTACAGATTCTTGTGGAAAGTTACTGTTGTTATTAATAAATTCTAACATCTTAAATTTTACCAGAAAATAATTTGATTGATACTAGGATTGCCATAGTATCAAATGAATTAAAAAATAACTAGTGATTTGGTTATTAAAAAGTTTGTCTTGAACTATCCAGCCTATCTTAGTTATAGGGAAGGATAAAATACCATGCAGAATTTAGTTATTACATATGAAAACAGTGATAAAAGAAGCAAATTCTGGAATAAATTTATTCATATATTTAAAGAATTATGCTGCCAGGAGTTTTAATATCCTCAGTGTCTGCTTCTTTTTAAGTGCAAATTTTTGAAGAAGAGAGTTTGGAATACTTTAAATCATTAGCATCTTTGTGTGACTTATTTTTATCAGTCCTATTGCTTTCTTCGATTGGAAACGGTTGCATGAAACCACACAGGGAAAGAAATGAATAAAGCAAAGGTACAGAGAAAGTCATGCAAGCTTCCTAGTTCATTCTGCCATGTGCAGAATATATGTTTTGTTTGATACCTGTCTATGATTTTTAAAAAATTCTCAAGAAATATGTCACATAAATTGCTAAGGAGCACTTTTTTTTTTTAAATTAAGCATTTAAAAATTAATATGCATTGATACAAAAAATAATTTTTGAGTCTAACATCTGCTAGATTAGCTACCCAAATTCACCTCCTTTATTCTTAGCTAAATTTTTTCTAATAAATCATTTCAGAATAAATTAGTTTTAGAAGAAAGTTAAAAAACAGTACAGAGAATTCCAAATACTCTTCACTCAGCTTCCCTAATGTTAACATCTTATATAACCATGGTATATTTGTCAAAATTATTTGTCTTATGATACTGTTCACTAAACTCCAGATTTTATTTAAATTTCAACAGTTTTTCTGCTAATGCCCTTTTTTGGTTCCAGTATTCGATCTAGGACACTGTTTTGCATTTTGTGTAATCTGGTCAATGAATGTTTCTCAGTCTTTCCTTGTGTATTAGTTTCCTGTTGCTGCTATACAAATAATTACAAACTCAGTGGTTAAAAAATGCATATTTATTTTACATGTATGGAGGTCAGAAGTCAGAAAGTGGGGCTCATTGCACTAAAATCAAGGTGCCTATATGGCAGCGTTTCTTTGGGTTGTTTCTAGGGAAGAATCCATTTTCTAGTCCTTTCCAGCTTCCAGAAGCTGCTTACTGTGTTTGGCTTGTGGCCCCTTTTCTGTACAGAGCAGCAAAGGCTGGTGAAGTCTTTCTCACAATGCCAACTCTGCTTCTCACTCTGTTGCCTCCTTCTTTTTCATGTAAACATCTTTGTGATTATTTTCAGATTACCATGATTATCCAGGATAATCTCCTCATCTTAATGTCAACTGATTGGCAACCTTAATTCCATCTGCAAATTTAACCAGCCATTACTATGTAATATAACACATTTACAGGCTTGGAGATTAGTATGTGGACATATTTGGTGGGCCATTATTCTGCCTACCCACTGGCTCCCAAAGATTCCTGCCTGTTCCACACACAAAATATATTCATTCCATCTCCCAAATGCCAAACTATCAAATGCAAAATCTCATCTAAATCTCAGCTCAAAAGCCTTAGGTCTCATTATCTAAATCATCTAAATTGGGCATGAGGAAAGCTCTGCTGATAATCCATGTGGAGCATAATTTCATTTTATCTGTGAATATGGCAGACAAAGAAAGGGCACTGAAATAAATCTAACCAGAAGTTGCCTCATAAATTCCTAACTGAGCAGGTCATGGTGTGTAGTCAGGCCCCAGACCTGTAAAAGGTTAATCTTCCCTTTAAGCAAGCATTGTCTGTTGTGCTTGTGGGTTTAGGTTAACATGCCTTTGAAATGCCTGATGTAATCCTCTTCTAGTCCCCTTGAAGTCTTAACTACCCCCTTAAGGGAGCACATAATCTTGTTGCTCTCCTGGACTTTGCTTGCTTCCACCTTTCTGTCATCTTCCTCGTGTTCCTTCCTTAATTCCAAATGTTTAAAAGAAACCGCAGAAGTGTGGTTCTCAAAAGCATTCTGAGAATGTGGTCAGTTTGGCTCAAGTAAACTCTTAAAAATCCTCTACAGGTTTGTACATTCTTATGTTGACAACATAAAGCTCAAGAAACAAATTACTTCCATGATACACTGGTGGAACAGGCATAGAATGCCAGACACAGAAGTGTTCAGTAAAAAGAGGTGAGAATAGGAGAAAAGAGGAACCATGAAATATTGCAACCATTTAAAAATTTACATTTTCCTGCTGCCTCAATATGTCACAGACTGAGCATCTCTCCCAGGTGACCAGGTGCACCAATATGATAAGGTGGCCCCTGCCACAAATTCCCCTTCTTGCTCTTCTCTGACTGTGACATTCAAATGCACCAATGAAATCTCCTCATACCTTTTCTTGTGTACCCCACCCTGACACTGAATGAAAGTACACACCCAAGGGGCCTTGCTGTCCCTGGATTCCCTGCCTGCTCAGATGAGCTCACTCCCTTGGTGTTCCTTCCCACATTGCCCCCTTCTCTGTGGGTAGTGATCCTCTCTCTGGGGCTTGAGAGTAGAATAAATATTGTTTTCCCTGAGCCTCTCTTCTGTTTCCTGTTGTGGCCACACCTGATTGTCTTGTAAAAGCACACAGAACACACAGATCCCAAGCAGTTTCAAAATCCCTTGTAACTCTCCATTATGGCCCATGGGTTTCACGTCTCCACCCTAGGAATCAGCCTCTCTTGTTCATGTAGCCCATGTTCTCAGCTGAGTAGGTTCAACAGTTTATTTCTTGCCTTTACATTTTTGGAGATTGGACAGCTTTCTTATATTTTGTGTTCTTTTAGTCCAAACTTGCAAGGTCTCTGCTAGGATAAAATTCTCAAGAACCAAACAAGATTATGGTCTTAGTAAGACCTATGTCAGACTTCTAGCCTACAGGGCTCTAAGATAGTAAATTTGTATTATGTTTAAGCCACTAATTTTGTGTTGTTATAACAACAATCAAAAACTATTACAATGGGACTTAGTCATATTGAGGTGATTGGTAATACTGATAAAAGCTATTTCAGGGAAGAGTGATATGGAAACTTGTTTAGGAGGGATTTAAAAGAGAAATGGAGAAGAACAATTGAAGAGTGCATACAGACCACACTTGTTTTTCACAAGGAAAACTTTAGCTCATTGTCTTCCTTGACTGGCTTGTCCTACTTCCTGTCCTAATTCTGTCCCAATTTTCTGGTTAATTCCTATAATTAAACCTTCCCTTATTCTTTTGATCTGGATTAGCTCTTTCTTCTTTGGGTTCTTATCACCTGGACACTTCCTACATTATATGATATAAGCTCTTTCTTCACCAAACTCCTTAGTATGCTCAGCAATGAACAGAGAGCTTACCTGGAATAAAGATCAATAAGTGCTTATTGAAGTAATTAATGATTATTTTGGGGGCTCCTGCACATTGATAAATTAAGCAATTATAAAGTATTCTCTACAGCTCCATAAAGTTCGTTACTTCTGTTCTTTAGGTGCTGTTCAATAGTTAGACCTCTATCCAAATTTTGGTAAGGTAAGCAGAAAAATTTACTAATAGAACAAATACCCATCAAAGTCCTGCTTCAGCTCACGAAATCTATTTACTTATTGAAAGCTCTTTCTTAGGGAAATATTTGTAGATCATTATACTAAGTTTCAAAAGGAAATTTCCAAGTACGTCCTAAGTTATCTATCACTCCTTGGAAATAAAACAAACAACGTATTTATAAAATTGAATTTGAAGGTATTTAAATGTCAGGAAAGAGGATGCTAAGAAATGCTGTAAACATTTGATAGCTTAAACACACCTGCATTGAAAGCTTAAACATACACAGACACAGGAACCAGAAACTTCAACCAATTACAATCATCAGGAAGCAAGATTTACCCAAGTAAAAGGAAAACATGATTTAAGTTTTAAGGTGTTATAGAATTTTACTTCCTTAAACTTAATTTACTTTTAAATGTTCCTACTTGTCCTTATCAATTCCTTATATACTTGGCAGTCTACCCCTTCAGTAGACAAAATATCCTGTTGCTTCAAAACAACATTGTTCAGTTAATTTTTCCTGCCCTCTCACTATGTACAAATTCCCATACTTTGTCCTCTATTATCTGATAGGCACTGGAATTTGCTTTGAGTAGGCAGCTTCGTCTTACGTAATTAGAAGTCTTTCATCTTGTTGCTACACCCATTTGAAACAACCTGGAACAAGAAAGAAAACAAGCTATGTTTTTGAGCAGCTAGGAATACTGTCAAAAGACCAGATCCTACAACTCATAGACTCTTTGAAGAACACCACAGGCCCTCACTGAAAGTCTGCTTATTTGGTCATCACTCATGTATCAATATACCCTGAGGACATTCATATAATAAGATAACTATTATTCACGAGTGTTGATCTTGAGTCAGAAGTACAAGTGAACTTGGGTTTTGTAAATGAGAATGAATTAGAAGAGGAAGTAGATAGTTCATTGCTGGAAGAATTCCAGTCAAAGTAGATGAACAAAAGAAAGTTTCAGTGCCTGAGAAATGGCTTTGGTTAGTTTACAAAATACCCTTTTGTGGAACACAAAATTTATTAATAATCCCGAACAAATTTTCCAATTCACCCATTAGTATGCCCTTGAAATTTTAAACTTACTGTACAGTTAAATTAAACTGTATTTGAACAACAGTTTGGAGTTAACTGAAGAAACCTTAGGGCATCATGAAATCTACTGGACTCTACATGATGCACCGGCTATAGAAACAAGTCTGACTGATGAGTTTAGCTGACTGTGAATTCAGGTACGTTGGGTTCAGATCACTACTCCCACTGAAAAAGTTCACTGTGTGAACTTTGTCAGACTGCATAACTGTGCTCTGTCTCAGTTTCCTCATTTTGAAAAGGGGATAATAAATATTGCCACTTCTTAGTGTGAGACACAGTAAAATACAGCAAATCTTAGTTATTATAACTGTTTTACATATTTTAAATTTTATCAATGTCAGAAATACATCCATTAGTGGAGAGACTTACAAAATGTTAAAATTGGAAGAAACAAATTTTTTTTTAGTGAAGGGAGCTTATCTAATCTAATTTTCACCCAATGTAGAAATCTCTTCAAATTTCCTGATATTCGGGTGGGGAGGGGGACAGAGGGGAGCAAAAAGGGGATGGATGTAATACAACAACAATAAAATTAAAAAAAGATTTCCTGATATTCATTTATTGCATGAAAAATTCATGGAAAGGAGTTAACTCTTTCAGGAGTCTTTAGTGCATGGCCTGGCCTGACACCTTCCATTCACTTACCTTTGCCTACCTAGCAAAACAATAGAGAATAAAAATGCCTACCCTTTGTGGAATGCAGACCATGTTTCAAGCAACATACTACACACAGTACATGTATTATTGCTAATCCGTATAATAACCCTACAGAATTTATATTCTTTTTTTTTTTTTTTAAAGATTTTATTTATTATTTTCAGAGAGAGGGGAAGGGAGGGAGAGAAACATCAATGTATGGTTGCCTTTAACCTGTCTCCAGGTACGGATCTGGCTGGAGACCTGGCGTGCAACCTGTTTATGTGCCCTGGCTGGGGAATTGAACCAGCGACCCTTGGGTTTGCAGGCTGGCGCCTTATCCATTGTGCCACAGCCAGGGCAGAATTTATATTCTTAACTTTGATTTACAGGTTAAAAATTTGAGGCACAGAAGGCCAAAGAATTTTCTGAGGTCATGCAGTTAATCCATTTTAAAATGATGAAGTATTCTTATCAGTAATAGCTCTTTAAAATATTGGAAAATATGTATTAGTTTTCTCCAGACTCTCTCTCTCCTACAGCAAGCAACTCCTCAGCTATTTGCTATTCCTTATATGATATGAGGAATGCATTCCTATTTGCTATCCTTTCATAAGTACTTTAAATTAAAAAAAATTATTGCTTTTAAATGTGACACCCAGGGATGAATACTCTTCTCTAGATATCACCTACTCTAGTGTATACTCTAGTGTATAGCCTAAGACTGTTTTTTGTGTTTGCATTAAAATGTTGACTAATGTTCAACTAGAGATCAACTAAGTCTTCTAGGTTTTTTTTCCCTCTTAGTGAAAGTGCTATCAAGCCTGATCTCTAATATCTTGGGCACATGCACGGTGTTTGTTTGTTAATTCGTTTCTCTTTTTTACTCGTAGCTTGTCTGTTAATTTTATTTTATGGGTTTCCTTTCAGTGTTCTTCCTTGTCAAAATCATTCTGAATCTTACTTCTCTCATTAGCTTTGCCTTTCCAGTTAGTGCTACTTGCAAATTTGATAACTATCTTTGACATGCCTTCACCAGGCTGTTGGTAAAAATATGGAACCAGAAAAGGGCAGAGATGTAATTCTATAGCATGCAACCAGAGATAGCTTAGTTAATAATGTTTCACCTAAGTGAATAATGGTCAAACAATAAAAACATCTGTATTTAATAGTTTCCAAATCCTGTATTTATTATATAATATATTATGGTGATCTACTCTAGTCATTATACTACCTAACTAGGTAGTCAGTTAGATAACAGCAGGGAAAGGGGGATGAGCAACTGTCCACTGTGTGCTGGGATTTTAGGAGCTTTGGAAACAGTGCTTCTTTGTCTCAAGTGTCTCCTCATTCAACTCACTACCATGATGAAGTCAAAGAAACTTTGTTAGTTACTTAAGTAAAATAGGAGTTTGTGTATTATTAAAAAGCCAACCTTATGGTGCTTTTTTACCATACTATATGTTTTACTTATTATTTTATTTACTTTCTATCCCTCTAGAATGTAAGCTCCATTGGAAAGGAATATATATATATATATATATATATATATATATATAGTCCATCAGGTAAAAGTTCACCCATTGTTAATATAAAGGAAATGTTTTGTGTGACATCACGTAACCTGGCAGCTAAGAAGAGTGGACTGAAATGCGCATGCTTAAACAATGATGACTTCACTGTACTAGTCAGTGGGGGCTATAGACGCTGTTGAGTGAGCATGTGGACACGTGGCTGTTGCATTCAAAATGACTGAGTGAGTAAAGCAATGAATCTGTATCAAATTTTGTGTTAAGCTTGAACAATCCTCCAGAGAAACTATTTGGATGAGTCAGAGGACTGAAGCTATGGGCAACTGGAGATCAGCAGCTTCATCATGACAATGTGTTCACTCGTGCATCATGTTTCTTGAAGTTTCTGGGTGACACACCAAATCACTCAGGTGACTCAGCCCTCCTACCACTCATATTGGGTTCCCTGAGACTTCTGGCTTTTCCCAAAACTAAAATCACCTTTGAAAGAGAAGAGACTTCAGACTATTGATTAGATCTAGGAAATTTCACCATCAGGGCAGCTGGTGATGATTGGAGAACTATGTGAAGTTCCAAGGTGCCTACTTTGAAGGAGACTGAGATGTCATTGTCTTATGTACAGTGTTTCTGTTATCTTGTATCTTCTTCAATAAATGTCTTTATTTTTCATATTACATGGCTGGATATATCTCTTTTCCTCACTGTAATTTTTTAGCACCTAGAACACATAGTAGATGCTTTTAGTAGATTCTTAAAAATCTTATGAATCATTAAATATGAAACTTTAAGTCTTATAGGTCTGTAAAGTTTTTGTATAAATATACTTTAGGTCCTTTAGGGCACATTTGATGAATTAAACCCATCAAGGCAGTGACCTCTTTGCTACTGACCTTTGACCTTACCACTTCTGTCACCTGCCAGCCTTCCTACTATGCTGACCCAAAGTGTAGGGTCCGGTGCTTTCCCTGTTATCTCCAAGTCTTAAGAAACTGATCTAAGGCTGACTCACTTATCTAGTCCCAATTCAAATTTGTCTTCCAATGACCAGTCTAGTCTTACAGCTCTTCTCAAATGAAAACCACCTTGCCTGAGGTGGAAATCCCAGATGCTGAAAGCCTGCTTTTAGTTTCTGTTATTGCTCATCTGTATTTTTTGTTGCTTAGCTTCCTTAACAGGGACATACCTCCTTCTTCACTTGATATCTCCATGGCTGCTTGCCTGCAGCTTCACTGAAGATGGCTTACGCTCCCAGGTCAAAATGAAGAAAGCTCTGGGCTCAGTTGGGTCTGAACAAGCCCTTGTCCTTTTCATTATTTGCCCTATTGCATATTCTTTGGCAATGATTCAGTCAGGACCAGAGGGGCAGACAACATGAGGTCACTGACAGCTGGAAAATAAGACACGCAAAAGCCAACTGTACCTACCACTTGGTTTTGCACAGAAGGTCCTGCTTAAAATACTACCAAGAAAGTTTGTATTAGGCCTTTCAGACATGATGAGAAAATAACATACGTGTAAAACACCAAAATAATTTCTTTTTTTGAAAGCTGGCCAAAGAGAAGCAATGTAATTATATTGTTTTCAACTACATGACAGATTATGTCCATCTGTTTTTCTCCTCCATCAGAAATAGCAGTAGAGGAAACAGGCTTAGTCTATAGCCTGATCATTGTAGTTTAAACATAAAGGAGAATTTCTTGACAATGAGTAGTAAACTATGGAATTTGTTTCTTATGAGACTCGGATTTCCATCTGGTTTGACGCAGTTGTCTTTGAAGGTTGCAGAGGGGGTAAATGTAAGTTAAATTATCTCTCAAAGATTCTGATTCCTAAGAATTTAAGATATTAACTTTTTTTTTTTTTTTTTTTGGAGGAAGAAAAAGAACTGTTGTCTTCATGCTTTCCTAATATTTTAAATGTAGGATCATACAACATTTTAATTTATTGGGGGGAGTATTTTTAAAAATAACTTTAAAAATAAATGTCCAGCCACTTTTAGAGAGTAGCAGGGCTGATCTTTGAATTTTGAAAAGACAAACATAGTTTTTACTGAAATGTATTTCTGAGTTTGCCATAGATGACATTGTTATTTATAAGTTATGTCTTATATTTCTAAACTGAGTTTGAATTTGGAATTAATAATTTTTCATGTGAAAGTATTTGGGTTAGACAATGTGGATAGCAATGACCTTAACGTCTGCCACCTTTGCCCATGAGTGGAAAGTAAATCTTTAAAATTTTTAAAAAATTTATTATTTATTTTTTAAAAAGATTTAGTTTATTATTTTCAGAGAGAGGGGAAGGGAGAGAGGCAGAGAGGGAGAGAAACATCAATGTATGGTTGCCTTTCACCTGCCTCCAGCCATGGACCTGGCTGGAGACCTGGCTTGCAACCTGGTTATGTGCCCTGGCTGGGGAATCGAACCAGAGACTGTTGGGTTCACAGGCCGGCACCTTATCCATTGTGCTACCAGCCAGGGCAGAAAGAAAATCTTTATAGACCCATTCACTAATTATAGTTACTTACTTAGTCCAATGATAAATAATAATAGAAATAATAACTGATGACTGATTATATCATATGATAGAGTCAGAGAATAACTGAAGTAGAAATATATAACAATAGATAAGGAAAGAAGATGAAATTCAAGGTGACCTCAGGGTGACTTTAGACATCTACATAAATATCAAAGTATTGAAATTCTCTAAAACTCATAATGGCACTTGCATGAAAACTATTCTCTCAAAAATAAGTAAAATGTTGTGAAGGTGAATTTTGGATCTTGACAGAAAATGTTAAGTGTTAAAAGACTGGTGGTAAAAGAAGAGGCTTTATGCTAGTAGGTTAAATGCTGATAATCTCAACAACAGTGTCTTAATGCTTCAAGTAACATCTTTTAAAAGAATATTAAAATTATGCTAAAAAGGCTATGTCAGACACTGATATTTTTATAATAATGTAGACAATAAGACTCACTTTTCAGGTCAGGTGATTCTTAATTATATAAAGGAATACAAAAGGCCCCGAATTTAGAATAAGCTACATAGTTAACAGATTTTACTAGAATGCTATACTCTCTTCTTCTTAGCTTTGTTTTCAATAGAAAAGTGATTCAGGAAACTGTCAGTCAAGAGATGTATAATAAACTAACAATAATCCTAAAGAATAGGAGAGAAAAGTTTGAGAAATTTCTTAGGTACTATATAAATGTAAAAAAAAATCTTTTTGCGTTTCATGATTTTAGGCAGAGTGAGTTGCAGATAGAAGTTATAACTGATGTGTGACTAAGGTACACGTCACTATGGGGATTATATTACTTTTATTTCCTTTTCTGACAATCTTCTGCTTATTTACTGAGTCTTTTTCTCTATCATTTCCCAGGACCTAATATGATTATATGTAGCCCATATTTTATTTTATTCAATATGACTGGGCTTTATTCAATATTTTAGTATCAGTAACCAATTGATAGGATGTGACATATGCTTTGGAATAAGGTATTTTGGATATGTATAATATTAGAGATTTTAGGGATGAAATTGTTGGAGTTTCTACCTCAGGTGTCTGAAAAGTGAATCATTTGGATGAGGAACTTAAACTGAGAAATCATCCTGTGTTACTGAAAAATTATCTTATTAGGTCATACCTAAATATGCTAACAAAGGTATATGTTAGCCAAAAAATGAGGCCCCCTTAAGAGTTCTGATAATGAATTTATCAGTTACAAGATCTATTATTATATAAAAAACTAGGAAAAGCAGTGAAGATTTTAATACCTCCCATCATACAGCTAGTTGTCCTTATAAAACTGTATTTCTGTTCTTGGGCAGACAATCACACATCTGGAAACTCCATTGCCCAAACTCCTTTGCTGCAAACGTCATTCTACAAAGTTTCTTTCCAGGGAATGTGAACGGAAGTAATTTGTTCAATTTGTCCTCACTTACTTGCTCTGGGCATATCCCTTTTTCATGTCCTGTGATTTAGAACATAGACATGTTCAAACCCAGCTTGATCATGGGATGAGAACTATGCCCCAGGACATGGTAGCACAATAAGGTAGAAGCAATACAGTCCTTTGATACCTGAATGGCATGGGACCGCTATACCAAGTTAGTCATTCACCTTGGAAGGCATGTGAAGGAGCTAAATTCTCACTTTTTAAGCCCATTATATTTAGGGGTATCTTTAATACAGAAGCTTGTGTGTTTTCTAACATCATAGGTTATGGACAAATATTTCAAACCAAGAAAGAAATAATAGGATGAGATGTGAAATACCTTTGATGGTAAGATGAGGATTAATATGGAAGGCTCTAAATTGTATTTATGTTAATGGTTTTATCATTTTATTGTTTTATCCCTTTCTTTGCCCTGTTCACTGTCCCCAGGAGTCCAGCTTATATGAGTTACAGAAACAGCCTTTCTTGCCCTCTGGCTTCTGGTTGGGTTTGACCAATAGGGAGTCTTGGCAAACAATCAGCAGTGTGTGAATGAGGTCCAGGAATTTACTTGGAAAGCTCCCTCCCTCTAAGGGTGACTTGGCCTGTTTCCTTTACTCTGAAGTTAAGTGCTTTGTTCAAGGCAGTCTTTCCACATGAATCTCTGCCCTTTTACAGTAACTGCTCCCTCTCCTGTCATTTTGATGTTAATAAACCTGGGTTACAGAACCATCTTTTGTGGTTCTCCTCATCCTGCCAACATCTTCATGAATAGTCACTTTGTAATTAAAATCTCCCAGAATTATCTTGGGTGTTCCATCTGTTTCCTGTTGGGAACCTAACTAAAACACTATTTGTACATCATTCTTTTAAGTACAATTTTATCTGAATGCCAGCAAATTATTTATGATCAGCATCAGATTGTTTTATTTCTATGAAGACATTATTAAAATGGAATGAAAACAGAAGGGAAAACATGCACTTTATGTTCTAGGTAGCTAAACCTATACAACCACAATTATTTTATAGTGCAACACTGACTTACAGAGTCTTATTTCCTTATTACCATAGAAGAAGTTAACTTAAATTACAGAGTGCTTGTGAAAACCCACGCCAATAAATAAAAACAAAGACTTCTAGAGAATAGCATTGAAATTAGTCTATTCTAGCAAAGGGATAGCTCTTTCCTTTGTGGCCCTTGGAGGTTAGCAGGAGAAATAGTATCTTCAGGAAACTGGTTGTGTATCCTGGTCCTTAAATGCAGTGAAACAACAAGTAGCTGTGCAGTGGATTTAATCAGCCATTAACACTGGATGAGTCAAGATGCTTTTATTTATTTATTTATTTAATTTTTAAAAATGGAAATGATCCTTCTTTATTTTTTTATTTTTTAAAAAGATTTTATTTATTATTTTCAGAGAGAGGGGAAAGGAGAGAGGCAGAGAGGGAGGGAGGCATCAATGTATGGTTGGTTGCCTTTCACCTGCCTCCAGCTATGGACCTGGCTGGAGACCTGGTTTGCAACCTTGTTATGTGCCCTGGCTGGGAATCGAGCCAGTGACCCTTGGGTTCTCAGACTGGCACCTTATGCACTGTGCTACCAGCCAGGGTTGCTTTTATTTTTAAAATGAGAAAAACCCAATTAGACAAAGTTTATAAAAAAGGCAATTTCTTTGCTTGTATAACTGGCAGGTCTAAGGATCAATGCACAGGACATCATGGGTATAGACATTCTTTCTTTTTGATTTGTTCTCTTTAATTTGGTCTGTGCATTGACTTCATTCTAAGGCAGGCCTTTTCTGTATATTTGGAAAGGTAGTTGCCGACAGTCTTAAATGGTAAAAGTACAAAATATTGTATTTAGTGGAAAAATACAATAATGGTTACCTAAAAATAAATATACATGTGTTCCCATGGGAATAGAGCTTCTTTCCCTTTCAGAGTTGATACACATATATTACATTTTCTTTATCCCTTCATCCATTAATGGGTTGTGTCCACCTTTTGCCTATTGTGAATAATGCTGCTATAGATACGAGTGTTACAAATATCTCTTCAAGACTGTTTTGATTTCTTTTAGATAAATATCCAGAATTTGGATTGTTGATCATATGATAATTCTATTTTTAATTTTTTGAGGCTGTACCATACTGTTTTCCACAGAGGCTGAACCATTTTTATATTCCTATCAACAAAGCACTAATTCTTTTTTTTTAAATTTAAAGATTTTATTTACTATTTTTATAAAGAGAGGGAGGGAGAGAGGCAGAGAGGGAGAGAGACATTAATGTATGGTTGCCTTTCACCTGCCTCCAGCTATGAACCTGGCTGGAAATCAAACCAGTGACTTTTGGGTTTGTAGGCTGGCACCTTAACCACAGTGCCACCAGTCAGGGCTTCAAAGCACTAGTTCTTCACATCTTCATTAACACTTGTTATTTTCTGTACTTTTTTATAGGAGCCATCCTAATGGATATGAGGTTATAGCTAGGTTTTAACAGTAGATTGAGGTTAGGAATGGGGCATATGCCATATATTGATTGGGGTGAGAGTCTGTAAAAATATTTTTAGTTAGACCAAGGTAGGCTTCATACTATACTTCTATTTTTAATGTATTTTTATTATTTTCTAAACAGTTGTGATGTAATAAAATTCTCGAAAAGTTGCTGTTTTTAATCATTTCTTCTCTTTTTTCCCCCAGCCATGAATCTACCAGGAACCTCAATGGAAACCTACTATAAGAAATTAAGATGATTTTATTTTAATTAATTAAAAATATTTTATTTATTGTTCTTCAGAGATAGGGGAAGGGAGAGAGGGAGAGAGGCGGAGAGGGAGAGAAACATCAGTGCATGGTTTTCACCTGCCTCCAGCTACAGACCTGGCTGGAGGTCTGGTTTGCAACCTGGTTATGTTGCCCTGGCTCGGAATCGAACCAGTGACCTTTGGGTTCGCAGGCCAGTAAAATCATTTTGTAGCATGTGCGTGTGTGTGCGCACACCCCTATTGCATGGTTAATAATGGGTCTGGTGATGTTTTTCTCATAGCAGATATAAGTTAACTATTATTACATAAAGGGGCAGGTGTTCTGTTCAGTGGGATAAAAACAAAACAAAACCCAAATGTCCTGTGTAAGGTGTGTACTGCTGTTTAGAAGGATTTTCCTCTATTGCCATAAGCACTTATCCTTTTTAAAATTTGAAGCTGAATGTGAATAGCACTTTCCATAGAGTAAAGATTTTTAAAAATTGATTCTGCACTAAGGCTTATTTTTATTTATTTATTTATTCTATTCTAATTTTATATTACTTTATTTTAGGAAATCTACTCCTCAGAATAGCAATGTAGAATGGGCTTGTGGAATAATTGTATTCTCATGTTCCTTTGCTATTTGACAATGGAAGAGATACAAGGTGTGCCTTATACCTAATTTCACTTAATAGAGAATGATGCGATAATAAACCTACAATGTAGAACATTAAGACTAGGAAGTTTTTTTATTGGACCAATCTAAGTCTGGAGGTATTAAAAATTGATCTCTTTAATATATTTTAAAAATATTTTTATTATTTTTTTAGAGAGAGGGAAAGGGAGAGAGACATCAATGTATGGTTGCCTTTCACCTGCCTCCAGCTATGGATCTGGCTGGAGACCTGGCTTGCAACCTGGTTATGTGCCCTGGCTGGGAATTGAACCAGCGAACTTTGGGTTCATAGGCCAACATCTTATCCACTGTACCACCAGCCAGGGCAGCTCTTTAATATTTTTTTAACAATACACGGAAAGTAATTCCATTTTGATAGGCTTAAAGTGAAGGGAGCATAGACACATTTAAGTCCTAAAGCTGCAGTTCTTCTCTTCTATAATCACTATTAAAGAAGGGCACAGGTGGAATTTTTAAAGAATATCATTTGCCCCAGCATTGAATTCTGTAAAGTGCAATAATTAAGTGACTTTTTTTCAAGATTTTATTTATTATTTTTAGAGAGAAGGGGGAGGAGAGAGGGAGAGAGATATCAATGTATGATTGCCTTTCACCTACCTCCAGCCACAGAGCTGGCTGGAGACCTGGGTTGCAACCTGGTTATGTGCCCTGGCTGGGGATTGAACCAGAGATCTTTGGGTTCACAGGCCAGTGCCTTATCCACTGTGCCACCAGTCAGGGGAAAGTGACTTGGTTTATCCTATTGTCTTAAAATGTTGTCCCATTAGTTTTTCCTTGTTTTCTCATAGGCAAAATGTCCCCAGAATAAGGATCCTGATTTTTACTTAAGAGAGCTGTTGGCTAAAAACAAACTTGACTTTTTCCTTTGGGAAGTTTTCACCCTACACATCAATAACTTTTAGTATAGGGAATTTCACCAAAGACTGTTGATGATTTAAATTTCTGAAGAACTGGTTGAGAAGTTTTGATCTTTCTTACTATTGGCTATTCCAAAGTAGATACAAAAGAGGCAACCTATTATAAAGTTGTATTTTCTACTCATAGTGTCTGAAAAACAATATCTAAAACTTTTCTGCAATTTGAAGTGAGATTACTTAATGTTTCATGTATATGAGGGACTAGCACACATGTGGGCATATTTTTAGCTCATTGTAGAGGACAATCTGTTCTGTAGAGCATGAAAGAGCCTAGTGAATAACTCAGAAGTGGAACTGTGTACAACATCTTTTTTTTACTCTACATAACTGAAAATTTCTGTGAGACAATTTTCCAGAGATTAACAATATACATAGAAGAGCTAACCTTGAGCTACCCAAAAATGGACAGGATGGGATTATGACTGGGTGAAAGGAAGCAAAGTCATAAACACCACATCAGATACAATTGGGAACAAGATGAAGGTTCAGTACTTTTTTCTGGAGGTGTTTTATCAGAAAAGATCTGGGAAAATTTTAAAAAGGTTTTCCCAAAAGTTTTGTGAGGTTAAAGAGAAAAATGGAGGCAGGACAGTGGTAAGAGTAATTCGCCTAAGGAGGGGAGAGACGTGGGCCTGAGGTCCTTGGACACCCAAGATTTAGATAACTACAAGGTTTCCTTTATAGCAACAAGTATGTGAAGAACCACTGAATGTTCTTTCAGAATTTGCTTTTGCCTTTCAGAAAAAAGAAAGGTGGGTTGGGGGAGATTAGGAATTTTAATATGGTTTTTAAAACAATTAAAACATGGAAGAACATTGTAACTTTCCACATCTTTAAATGTTTCTTGGCTAAATTGAGCTTTCATTTTATTTCCAGGATTCATAGAAGATAAAACTGACCAGTGTAGATTGCGATTTTTTTCACTTAGTTATTTATTCACAGAAAAAGAGAAAAATGTCTTTTAGAAAAAAGTATCTAAAGTATTCAGATTGTGTTTTTCAAGAAAATGCCTGTCTTATGATGTTCTCCACATGTCGTATTGATTCCCTCACAGGATAATCCCAGTATTTGATGCTAACAATTATACTGTTTTTCCTTAACACAGAATTTATTTTGCGGACTGCCTGAGAAAGTAAGATCCTGTGCAAGGCCCTTTTATGAGTTCCACCTTGGGCTTTTAGTTATTATTTTTACTTTATTCCTTAAAATTTAGGAATGTGGGTGATGAATGGTCAAGTCCTTTAAATTTACTGAGGAATAAGTATATTGAAGTTGATACATTATTTTTATAAATTAAATGAAGTCTTACAGCTCTATACTAAACAACTCCTTAGTAGGGGAAGAATTAAAGAATCTCTAGTAAATCCATTTTACCACAGATTCTCTTCTGAAAGCCAGCCTCATGATAAAAGACTGGGCAGAACTGTGTGCGCTGTAAGAAGCCCCTCTGCTCTGAAATCCAGAGTGCTTCATTCTAAAAGAGAGCTCAATTTTGGTCCTAAGAACTTGTGTTTGAATAAGCAAATTAAAATGATTTATAATCAATCAGTCTAGCATTACACATGATAATGTAGCTTTTTTCCCTTTTCATTTCTGGCATAGTTGTGGTTTTTAACGTACATTAAATAAAATGCAAAACAGTAAAACCATGTGTCTTCTGCTTTCTCTATTCCCTTATATTTTGGTGCTTATGGCTTCCTATGGTTAAATGGCAATTAAGGGTTAAAGAAGGTGATAGAATTAATGCAGGCAGGTTTTATTCTTTACCTGGCTTTTGCATAGATCAGAGAAGATGAATGTCAAGCCATCAGAGAGCAATTAAAAACTGTTGCCTCACTCAGGAATTTTTGCCTTTGTTTCCCCATGTATATCATGAAGAATTCATCTCCTTTTTCCTCCCTCTTGCCTCTTGTCCACATCTTAACTCCATTTATTCTCAAATGTTGAGTGTGAAGAGTTTATTTAGGCTTTATATTGGTTTGGAAACTCATGAGGGACAGTTAAGAGGGGTAACTGAGGAAATGGTCACAAACAATTCCTTTCTAGTCTTCACTGGATGATTGACAGAGGTCTGCTATCTGTGTGGTCACCTTGTCTGCTTGACTCAATTAGAGGTCTACTATTTTGTCTTATTCTTATTATTTGTTTAGTTATTTACAGAGAGGTGGGAAGGGAAGAGAGAGAAAGAGAAACACTGGTTGGTGGCATGTGCCCTGGTGGGGAATCAAACCAGGGACCTCTTGCTTCATAGGCTGGTGCTCAGTCCACTGAGACACCAGCCAAGGTTAAATGCTTTCTGAGCATTTAACCAGCTTTTAATACTAAAACAAACAACAAACAAATTAGAAGTGTAAAAACCTAAGAGAGGCTCTAGGTATATTCTTTACTAATATTCTAATACATAACATTTATCCATACCCCTAATTTACAGTTGTTTTCATTTTCAAGGGTTACTTGTGAATCATCAACATTTATTGGCATCTATTTTATTAATGGGAGACCAATCTTAGGGATCTTGGGGAAATAGATATTATTGAGTTTTGGTGCTTTGCCATTCAGTTTTGATTTTGACCAGCCCTTTGTGTCCCTTAGTGCTTTTTCTAGGTACTCAGTACAGTCTTCATTCTTCTCCAAAGCCACACTGCAGCTCCTACCCTTCCACAGGCACTGGTGTTTTTCTTCAACAGAATTTCTAAAAGTTCTTGATATTTTTCCAGACTTCCTATCCCTTTTGTTATCAGTTTTCTTCACTTCTAATATTTTATAGTCCTATCAAGTTATCAGATAATCTAATAAACAAAGTTAAGCCAAATACTAAATGCTGATATAATAAAATATTTTACTTTATTTTATTTTATTTATTTTTTAAAGATTTTATTTATTATCTCCAGAGAGATGGGAAGGAAAAGAGGCAGAGAGGGAGAGAAACACCAATGTATGGTTGCCTTTCACCTGCCTCCAGCTATGGACCTGGCTGGAGACCTGGGTTGCAACCTGGTTATGTGCCCTGGCTGGGAATTGAACCAGTGACCTTTGGGTTCAGAGGCTAGCACCATTCCATTGAGCCAGGGCTATAACAAAATATTTTATATTTATATTTTGAACTAAAGGAATTAGCTTTCTGTGAATTTCAGGTCCCTGTCAAAGTCCATGAGAAAGTTATTTTGGTTAAGGATTTTCCTATGAGAGTTAATTAATTCATACCCATCTTCAAATGTACACCAGAGAGGGATAAAATGCCCTGGGAACAGCCAAAGAGGTAGGTGAAGGACTTTACCTTCATTGACCTTGGTATATTTCACAGGTAACCTTCCTCTCCCTCTTTTTCCTCTTTCATCACCTTAGGGGCTTCAAAAACCTTCTACCTATTATGATAGGACATATGGATGACATTCCATGGGGAAACAGTTCCCTTTTTTTTTTTCTCTCTCTCTCTTTTAAGATTTTATTTATTATTTCCAGAGAGAGAGGAAGGGAGAGAGGCAGAGAGGGAGAGAAACACCAATGTATGGTTGCCTTTCACCTGCCTCCAGCTGGGGACCTGGGTATGTGCCCTGGCTGGGAATCAAACCAGCAATCTTTGGGTTCAAGGCTGATGATTTATCCACTGTGCCACCAGCCAGGGCTCCCTCCTCTTCTGAGTGTGCTTATACTTTGTCAACCCCAATGGCAAAACCTGCTAGAATGTAATATATTATACACAAATTTTCTTTCATAATTAGAACAAATCAGAATGACATAAATTAATGGGTAGTCTTTATAAAATAATGTTTAGCTTTTTACTTATAATTTTATATGAAAGGTTACATTTTAAGACTCTAAATAGACTCAATCTGTTTGACTTTTCCATACAGTATTCCTCATTATGGTTAACTTTAAAAGGACATTTAAAACATACTGTTTGACAAGAAAAATAAAGTACCTAGGAATAAACTTAACTAAGGAGGTAAAAGACCCGTACTCAGAAAACTACAGAACAATGAAGAAAGAAATCAAGGAAGACACAAATAAATGGAAACATATACCATGTTCATGGATGGGAAGAATTAGCATCATTAAAATGTCTATACTACCCAAAGCAATCTACAGATTCAATGCAATCCCGATTAAAATACCAATGACAGACTTCACAGAAATAGAAAAAACACTTCAAAAATTTATATGGAGCCAAAAATGCCCACGAATAACCACTGCAATCTTGAGAAAGAAAAACAAGGTAGGAGGAATCATAGTACTGGATTTCAAACAATACTACAAGGCTACTGTCATCAAAACAGCATGGTACTGGCATAAGAATAGACATATAGATCAATGGAACAGAATAGAGAGCCCAGAAATTAACCCAGAACTCTATGGTCAACTAATATTTGACAAAGGGGGAACGAACATCAAATGGAGTAAAAACAGTCTCTTCAACAGATGGTGTTGGGAGAACTGGACAGCAGCATGCAAAAAGATAAAACTAGACCACCAACTTACACCATACACCAAAATAAAGTCAAGATGGATGAAGGATTTAAACATAAGCAGTGCCACCATAAAGGTCCTGGAGAAAAATATAGGCAGTAAACTTTTGGATATTCTACGCAAAAATATGTTTACTGATACTTCACCAAGGGCAAAGGAAATCAAAGAACGAATCAACAAATGGGACTATATCAAATTGAAAAGTTTCTGTTCAGCTAAAGAAAATATCAGCAAAATTCAAA